>NCQV01096925.1:0-10022 GCA_002740545.1 Lophocereus schottii
ATAAGTACTATAAAAACCTGCCATTTTTATTTTATTCTTGGAAAATTCCAACAAACAACATCACAGATAATGACGGGATAAACTCAACTATTGGTCATGAGTTAATCTTTATTAAAGGAACAAATCATGAAAAATTGGCCAAACGATTATGTACTACTAATTCATGTATGGAATTTAAATTTATTACTCTTGAATTGGCAGGTAGGAAAGTTAATGGATGTGACAGTTGATAGCATGCATACTGTCACAGGGGAAGCCAACTCTATTAGTTTCTTTACTTTGTGGTAATCAGACCTCAATTATGGTGGCAAAGAATAATTTACATAATGGGGAAATGAGTCAAATTCATTTGAGATATTGCATTACGATTTACAAAAAAATCTCATTAGGAATGGGTTTATGTCTTTAGATTAGGTGAAGTTAGGTGAGAAATTTAGTTAACCCTCTGACTCGTGGCTTTTGGAACAGAATGATAGTTGAATCATTGAGGGGATGAGGTTAAAAGCTATTATTTGAATTTATTTGTCATCAAACCCAACTCTTCGGGCTCAATGGGCCAACTAAAATTATGGGATAAATCACTATATACACTACTTGATGTTGCCATCCTTATGATGCTCTTCTATATAGTGTAATAAAGACTACCTATAAGAAAAATGTTGAGCAAATGCTCTTAGCGAATCCATAGCATGCAGCTAGTGTGTGAGGGCAACATATACTTGATGGATTGACCTACTCTGGTCTGAAGGTAGGCTGCCTTTCTATTAGAGTATGGGGTACTCTTTCTACCACCATTCAAAATTCAGTAAAAGGGCACAGGGCTATTAAAAGTGTAAAGTATTTACAAAGACATAGTCAATAATCAAGATAGGGCGATTGACCAACTGGTAGATATCATACTTCCGTATGAGGTGCTAGATTAATTCAAATATTAAGAAGTGCATCAATGCTATGTTAATTCAATGCTCAATTCAATTCCACTAGATATTGACATTTAAAGCCTTTTTTCTTTTACCCAAGTTTAAATAAAATAATATTCTTTCAAAATCTTGAATTGTGTGAGGATTGAATGTAATTTAGGATTTTATGATTTAAGAAGGTTAGAGTGAACAATGATAACTGCTACTCTTTTCACATATGGATTTTGTTGTTAGTTGGTAGACTATGTAATTACATGACTCATTGGGTTAAACAATTACTAATGGTTCTAGAATGAACTTTGGGTGAGGCAGTTGTTGATTTACTCTACATTACTGAAGAGGAAACTGTGGGTTATTAATAATTAGTGTAACTTCCATAACTGCTAGCCAGCGGGAGGATCCAGAGCCTTATAAGAATACCAGTTCTTTAAGTAGGGTAGATTGTAACATCCTATATCCAACATCGAAAGATTAAAGAAACATAGCATGGTGTATAACTGATACAATAGGCTACTATAATAACAAATGCTACCAATTTTTTCACGCTCCAATGATGAGGACAATAGACTGTTATGGGCTAGTCCTTGGCTTGAAGAGCCCAGAGGCTACCTTGTTAACCAGTTGGTTGTCTAACGAAATGATTTATTACCCTAGGACATTAACAACATGATTATAGAATTTTAATCCACAAAAATGTTTCGTTAACATGTTAAGATGCTAAAATGGTACTAAAGAAACAAATGGGGTTTATTTGGCATGTCCAAAAATCTACATAACAATTGCCACGATCATTTCTCACTCAAAAGGGGGCGGCAGGGGATATTCACGGCGCTCAGACATCTTAGTTACCATGGAGGATGGAAGACACTGACAAAACACTAAGAGGTCACGATCAACCCCTCTCCAACCCCCATAAGCCATTTGGAAAAAAAAAGAAATAGAAAATCACTTTTACATTCTTTATTAATATCCAAAGGTATTAGGTAGTTAAGAGTACTCCTTTCTGCATTTCGAAAAAGTGTGTGAAATAGCAACTGAATGTATCACAACCCTTCTATGACACAAGAGCATGTCTTAGAGAACCTTCAATTTATGCACTCAAGGTGTTTGACCTCTTGTTCAAATAACACACGTGGCTTCTGGAAACAATAATCGTAATGATAGACATCCTTTTATCTTATCTATGA
The DNA here is from genome assembly GCA_002740545.1 of Lophocereus schottii. Classification (NCBI taxonomy): domain Eukaryota; kingdom Viridiplantae; phylum Streptophyta; class Magnoliopsida; order Caryophyllales; family Cactaceae; genus Lophocereus; species Lophocereus schottii. The sequence goes on from NCQV01096925.1 coordinate 2,108, forward strand.
TTTTTGACAAAACACTGAACAAAATCAAACAATTGGGAAGGCAATCATGGCGATGGGCTGAATAGCAATTTGACTAATGAAAAACGAAAAAAATTAAAACATTGTATCATCTAGCAAGTGATAAATCTATAATTTAATAGATATGTGCTAATTAGTAGACCAATATTGATCATATATACGATTAAGACATCGGTATTAAACAAAAAATACCCACCAAAGGAAATGTGAATAAATAATAATACAACATATTATATTTCTCACATTCCTTCACCAATGTGGGCATGCCTCTTACCTTGGTTTTACGTCATGTGAAATCATTGTCATAGCCATTTAATTTCACACCGTGGGAAAAAAAATAATGAAAATATCATAAAAGAAAACAAAACTATGACCATCATATCAAACATATCTATCTCAGATTCTCAATATATTAAAATTGAGTGATAGTAGATAGTTAAGATATGTGTTTCCCATGGTGTCATCCAAGTCATCAATTTTCATTATATCTAGTGCTACATAAGTGCAACATATAGAATAATTGATAGCATATATATAGTTGGAGTAATAAATTTAACAAATTGACATAGTTAATTTGAAATAGTCAATCTATATACAAATTTTAAAACAAAACAAAACCTCCTAATTTTTTGGCACATGACATTCACACGAAATTTTCAAATAATTAATTGTTGTTCTTTTTCCCTTATTGAAAAATATTGATCCAAATATCTTAAGATACATTATTTCTATAGTATGTCCAAATAATTATGAAAAAAATATCACATAGATTATAATATATTATATAGGGAAGTATTGTCTTTCTCATATTATATTCATATAACAATTATGAAGAAAAAAATTACTCACATTTACCAAATTGATGACAATAATTTCCAGGCAACCCTATTCTCACCCTTTGTGGCTGTCATAATACATAAGAAAAGGAAATATAAAAAAAGCAAGGCAACTAGATTGCACTAGTATAAAATAAAATTAATGTCCCTCAAAACAGAAATAGAAAAGGAAGAACATACATAGTAGCAATGCTTGGGAAAAAAAAAAAATTTGGATTCTATCCAACACTTACACCCTTCCCTCCCACACCCCCAAAATCGCTGCAGGAAAATTAAATTCAAAGAAATGGGGGAAAAAAAAAAATTGTACTCCAAGGTAGCAAATGAAGGTCAGTAAAGTCACAATTATAGATACCCAACAAATTTATTTTGCCAATGTAACATTAGATGGACTTATGATTTTTGCCTAGGTTTTCAACATAAATAGAATAATAGAGATATTTTGTCAATATATTGAATATTAATGTAGAATAATAGGGATATTAGATACAATCTGATAACAATTATAGATCTTATATACAAATTCCCTCCTTAAAGTCTTTAAATTGCAATTATTACCTATTTCAAATTTAGGGCCTGTTCTTTTCGTAGGTAAATTGGATAGGTAAAAGGGTGAAGTACGTTGAAATAGGTTGAGGTGGGTTGAGATGGATCGAAGTTTGTATTTTTTTTTTAAGGTGGGTTGAAATAGGTTGAAGTAGATTGAAATTGATATATTCTTTATGTGGTGGGTTGAAATGGGTTAAAATAATGAGAATGTAATTAATGTGTAATAATTTATGAAGTTATCAAAATTTTGTGGAATTTTTATTTATTCTTTTTTATTTTTTATATTTTTTATTTTTTATTTTATATTTTTCATTTTTTATCTTTTTATTTTATATTTTATATTTTTTATTTCTTAGTTTTTATTTTTTTATTTTTTATTTTTTTGTTTTTTTGTTTTTTTGTTTTTTATTTTTATTTTTATTTTTTATTTTTTATTTTTTATTTTTTATTTTTTATTTCCTTTTTTTATTTTTTATTTTTTTATTTTTTATTTTTTTGGAATTTTCTGTAGCTTTTGTTTGGAATAAAACTAAAAAGATAAAAAATTAAAAATAAATACAAAAAATTTAAAAAATTAAAAAATTAAAAAATTAAAAAATAAAAAATAAAAACCTAAAAAATGAAATATAAAAAAATTAAAAAATTAAAATTAAAAATTAAAATTAAAATTAAAAATTAAAAACTAAAATTAAATACAAAAATAAAAAATAAAATCAAAAAACTAAAAATTAAAAAATAATAACTAAACACAAAAAATTTAAAATAAAATTAAAATATTAAAAAATTAAAAATTAAAAATTAAAAATTAAAAATTAAAAATTAAAAATTAAAAACTAAAATTAAAAATTAAAAATTAAAAATTTAAAAATTTAAAAATAAAAAACTAAAAAATATAAAAATACAAAAATAAAATAATTCCAAAATACGATAATTTACAAAAAAGTAATATAGTGATTTTTTTGGTGCTAGAATGATTAAATCTCACATGATACTTCACAAATTAGTAAAATTATAAGGGGGTGGATTGAAGTTGGTTGAAGTGGGTTGAAATAGCTTGAGGTAGGTTGAAGTGGGTTGAAGTTGGTATTTTTTTTCAAGTGGATTGAAGTAAATTGAAATAGGTTAAAGTGGGTTGAAGTGGGTTGAGATGGGTAAATTATAATTGACCCACGAAAAGAACAGAGTCTTAGAGTTAAAGAGTAGATTTATATGCATGCAATGGACACGCCAAATTGGATGCATGGGAGCCACAACTCATAAGTGTCAAAGTCACAACTCACATTAGTTAACTAACCAATTACAAAATCAACTATCCTTAAGCTATTGGACTTTCTTATTTCTACTTCACTAGATATGTTATGTGATCTCTCCCCTCACCCCAAATCCTATCAATAGTAAATAAGATGTCTTGTCATGTGTGATACACATTTTTGATTTCTGCTAATAGCCTTGGTTAGTTGGTCATGTTAAACTCTGTACACTATGTACGATTATTTATTGTCAGGCTAAAACTGCCTTTGTGGTGGTTCTCTTGAGTTTATATAAGAGAACTATGAGAATTTATGATAAGAGAACTATAAGAGAATTGGGAGAACTGTGAGGTTAAAATTGTCAATACCAGGCATATCAATTTAAAATACCATTGATATTGGTTTCAAGATATCTCTTAGTTTCGATCAAATCTATAGGTAACTTTTTATATTCTTTCATGTGTGAAAGTTCCCCCTATCAATTTTGCCTTGGTATTGCTGAACCTTTGATAGCAAATATATATGGTTATTTACTTAAATTGAGATGATTGTGAGAGAAAATAACAATTTATTAAATATGATTAAAGCGTGCACAACTCAAAAGTGTTATGTATATGGTGCTTCTCTTGGTTATTTATTCATTGTAATTAGATTCATGACTGAAATTAAAATAAACCTCCTAATTTAATAATTTCATATAATATTTTACACTACCTAATAACTATACTTAAATTTGAAAACTATTAATTAAAAAAAAACTCAAAAACTAGATGATTTATTGTTTTGTGCATATATTTGCCACATGATCTATTATTTCATATGCATATTTACTCTCATAAAAAATATCCCATGCATTGCACGATAGAAAGAATACTAGTATATATTAAAAGTTAGGTAGAGATAATCCATGAATGACAGGCGGCCTAGGTGGCATTGTCATGCAATGAACAATATTTATTGAAGATGCTTATGTGGAAAATGTATTTAATTAACCGAATGTTGGTTAATATTTGCTTCTGGTGGCTATAGTCATTAACTTTTGTGTAATTATATATTATTGATGAATTAAACTGGACATGTATTTCTTAAGCTAATTTGGTATTTCTGCAAAACTATCTGTGATATGAAATTAATTTGGAAAACTCTTCATCATGACAATTATTTATTTTACTCCCATGAAGCTATTTTGTTGATATCTTTGTTGGCATGAAATTTTTTGCCACATTTTATTTGATTACATATTCATCCTGGACTCCTTTTATAAATGGATATACTAGAGTTCTTTGGTATGAGAGTATATTTTTTTCATCATCCTTTTATTGATGCTTTACATGGAGAGATTTTTATGACAATAGTCCTTTAGTGTTAGCTTCGACTGACTGTTAGTTTCCTTTTCATTTTACGCTTAAACGATTCTCAAAAACAAGTTTTATATCCCTATTTATGTGGATAGACTTTAATGGGCAACACGTTTGTAATTTAAAGAGCCCCTTTATTATTCATGGACCTCTAGGGATGTTTTTCGTATTGTTGGTTACTGAGTGCAAAGACCAATAACTTCAAGGGACATATCCTAGATTGCCATCCCGGATGAATGGTTCGACTTGTTTGTTGCATATTTATTTTTAATTTCAAAATTGGTTACCCATATTTTTTCCCTATTTTTTCAAAAATCTAAATCTTAGCATATCAGTGGAAACTGTACTAGGGAACTAAACCAGGATTTAATCCAGGAACCCAGTTGGATTCATAGGCCAGAATCAGGCCTAGTTGCTCGATCTGATCCTTGACCTAGCTACTACCTGATCCAGGAGCAAGACAGCCCGCCTGATCCAAGAACCCGATTGGGTTCTTGGGCTAGTGTAGGGCCTAAATTTTGGTTTAGACACTTACATTATCTCGGATCCGAACCCATCTGCCTAAAAATAAAATAGGACTGATAATAAACATAAAAAAGATGAAAGCAATAAAATTAATTAGTAGAGTCGTCAGTGAATTTTAAAAAAAAACTAACAAACTAGGATTACTTTTCAAGGCAGACTACAAACCAATAGCAATAACCGAAGGGACACCGAAAGGGACAACTGATTTACTTCAAAAGGGTTTTGAAAGGCCTCCGCGAATCCTTAGGGTAGGAACCATCTTGAGTCCATAGACTCGAACCGACAGTGATATGATGGAGTGCATCACATCACTGCTTGTTATCATCGACGACCTCTACTACTCAATATGGGAAATCAGATATTAATTACACTCTCCCATAGTTATACAAAAGATTGGTGTGAATCACATTAAATAATGAAAAAAGGCACAACTTTTAGTCCAAGATAAGGTAAATCACTACAGTGTGTGGGGAACTATCTAAATATTACATCATTGGCAATTTGGGATCAAAATCATAAAAGAAATAAGTGAAAAGATAAAGGGAAGATTGAAATTATGCCAGCAAAATAACCCACCTAATTTACCTAGGAACCCAGCAAAGTGATGCCTTCTTAATGATCGAACAAACCTCTTCTTCACAATGCTCTCGATGTCTAAAGTATGTCACTCAGGATTTTGCCTCTCTAATCTCTAGAACTACTATACCAGAAATCACTTGCTATTTTTCAATTCTTTCACAATGTTAATTTCCAGTGTCTAGCTAATGCTAAATTGATGCATAATTATATTGATTTTCTGATGCCTCTAACCCTAGGGGGTATCCCTCTTTTTATAGTAGTTGAAAGGATAGCCTGAATCGGTTTTAAAAAAGGAGATTTAATTCTAGTCTTATTAAAGTTAGTCTAAATGAGTGAATTAATCCGAGTTAGATTCTAATTAATTAAACACACTTTAGATAGAAAAGTACTTAGAAAGCTTACTGAGTCTAGTTTCTAATGAAACTAGTTTCATAGTTTTTAGATAAGTGTGAAAGGAGATACAAGTGAAATAAAAAAACATGTGTTATTTTCAATGCACGTCTTTGTAATCAACTAATCAACTAATAAACAACCACATTTGATCAATCTCCAAGGGTTGGCCCATAATATGGGCGGCCTTTTCCCTCCATCAATTAAGAAAGTAAAAAAAGCCTTCATTTTCCTCTTATTAGCTTTGTGTAACTAGTAGGTCAACATTGTATGAGCATTGATGTACAAATTCCTTATGAAGATCACCCAATTTATGACCTTTTATGGGTCTACAGTATCATAACAAATCATCATGTCCTTGTCAAATGTCCAAGAAAATATAATATGGAATATATTCTTGTCAATTCCTTTTAAAGTCATTGCACTAAGAAAATTTCTTAGATGATAATGAGGATTTTCAGTTCCATAGAACTTGATGTCTAGCATAGTGACATTTAGGGGTAATTTTCCTTTTGGAATTGAAATGAATCTTGTATAGTCATTAAAGTAATGGTTCAACATAGAAGATTCCTTAAGTAGTTATTTTATCCGATCTAATCATGGAGTGGTTTGATGAGTGCTTTTCCCCCTTCTTATTCCTTCTTATTATCATCTTTCTATACTCTATTTGGTTTATCGCCATTTTCATTTAGGTTGTCCTTGATAAGGTTTTGAAGTGCAGTGATCATCAGTTCTATTGTCTTCTCACTCTTATCCAGTCTAGTTTGCATTTTTTCCATCATTTTCATGAATTGCACTAGTTTATTACCTCATGCTATTGGGATTCGTAAAGTATTAGACTTTGACTTTAATTTTGACTTTGATCCAAATAGTGGAGTTCTCTTGGACTCTTCTCGAGATAGAAGTCTCCCAATTTATGAACTTTGCTATTATACCTTCTTAGTCTTCTTTATCCTGAGCAATAAGGAGGTGGCTTAAAGGAGTGAATAATGGAAATGAAAGGTTAACGACATTGGAAATGTGGGTGAAAAAATTGGTTACTAGGTTGTAGTCTGGTGAGGAGATGACGACCTGAAGGTTTAGGCTAGACTAGAAAGAATAAGGTCAAGAAGTTGGATTCAGGCTACTAGTTTTAAATGAAGTGAGGCCTTACCTTGAAATGGGTCCTAAATTAGGCTTCAGAAGCTCACCTATAGGCCTTAGCTAGGTCTAAGTATAGCTCATGTAAGTCATGGGCCTATACTGTGCCTAAGCATGACTGTGGTTTGGCTTGCCTCGAGTGGGCTAGCTTAAGCATGTGGATGTATCTAAGTGGACTCATGCATAGATCCTAGACTTAGGGAATATGATGCATGGCCATTAACTTATGCCTAGGTAAAGTATCTTGGTCCTAATTGAGCTTATTATGAATAAGATGATGATTGGGCAGAACCTAGAATAGACTAAGACTTTAAAGGTCCAATGAACTACATTATGCGCTTTCGGCCTAGATGAATTCATGGACAATACATGGTGAGCTCCAATAATGTGTGATTCTTTGGTCCTAAGCATCCTACAACTGATGTTCTAAGACCCTAAGTGAACCATGCCGACCCATGAAATGAGACTATATGCTGAGAGCCCAGTATGCTGACTGTATACTATGAATGATGACTCAAGCAGACGTTGCCCAAACTAGACCTAACTGCAGGATGTCGGTCGGGTTCCTTATTAGGCTTCCAAGATTGACATCCTAACTCTACCCTATTTTCCTAAGTCTAGAATCAACCTAATACAATCAAGCTCTAAGGATGCTGGTTGGGTTCCTAGTTGGGACAAGAGACAAACATCCTAACTCTTGCCCTTTTCTCCTAAGTTCAAAATCAATTAAATATAGTCAAGTACTGAGAGGGTTTCTAATCAACGTAGAAAACTAACTCTTACCCTTTTTCTAAGACCCAGGCTGAAAACAATCCTAGCTGGGTTTTCTTAAAACACTCTTAGACTTCTACCAGCACGCATCCTCTTTTTTTCTTCTTTGGAACACCCAACCATGCTCATTTAAGCTCAACAGAGTCTACTTTTGAGTTTTTTTTTCTCTCTAAACTAAGGCTAAAACCTAGTTAGATCTGAGGCTAAGAGCCCCCTAGAGCTCAATTAGCCTTGAAGCTGCTTTGGGTTATAACCCTAGTCACTAAATTCAACCTTTCCTAACCTGAGTTCTTCTAAGACCAAAAGCATCAATACAGAGTCCCTTGGGCTAAGGAAGTTGAATCATACAAAAACATCCAAACACACACATGATTTCTAACTTTAGTTAGTGTTCTAAATTATACGAGTTTTAAGTTAGATTTAGAATAGCCATCTCACGACCCAAATACTTCATACGTCATCTATGGGCCACATGGCAAGACTAGACCATTTACATTTC
>NCQV01096925.1:12001-27507 GCA_002740545.1 Lophocereus schottii
TGGCCCATTTGGGCTTTTTTGGCTTGATTATCCTTTTGTTGTTAATTTTCTATTTTTCTTTTAGACTCGAATTAAGTATTACTCTACTGGGTTCCCAAACACACTGATTGGGTCATAAGTTTCATCATCAGGCAATTAATAATGAGACATCATTTTTTGGCGTCTACACTTGGCCATAAAAGGACGTTTTTGAATAGGAGAAATCCCTACCTGGTTAGCCAAAACTCAACTAGAGGTGAAGATCATTGCTCTATTTGGGATTTTTGTTTTCCTTTAACTTATTTACTTATCATTTTCTTTTAGCAAGATTTTCTTTGTAGGTTAGCCGAGAAAAATGATGAAGCAAGCTTTTCTCGAGCCACGAAATTCAAGTTTAGGTGATTGAGTATAAAGATATAGCAAAAAGTTTGGGTAGAGAACCTTTGGCTTCATCAATCTCAAAACTTCTACTTTTTATTTTTATTTTTATGAATTTTGATTTTTCCAAGTATCGGATTTCAATTCTAAAGTTTGTGAGCATATTAAACTAGGCCTAGTACGTATGTCTTGAGTCTCCCTTATATCTTCCCGCATTGCATCGCTTGTCGAACAGGGTGAGCTATTGAGTTTCCAAGGAAAAATATTCAAGATTAGGGGAATATTTTACCATAGGCCAGGCCTATCAAGCACAATAGCATAGGCATGCCTTACTTAAGTTAAATAGGCAGTTGGAAAAATCATAGCAAGTTGAAGGAGCTGACCTGGCAGTTAAATAGCAAAGTTCAATGTTATTGATGCTGATGTCACAGAGTCCGTTCTAGTACATTTTTGTTTTCCACTTTCGCTTTACACTTTTTAGGGCTTCACCTTTAATCATATGATTTTAATGATGTTGTTCCACATTAATAAAATAGATAACCTTGAGTATGTATATAAACAGGCAAGTTATTCCATTGGTTGCCAATTGATTTAGAGTTGAAACCTCACTAAGCTAATATGCATTGCTTAGTTAATTAAGGCCAAATTTATAAAAAATTTAATAGACGAAATTGATGGGAAAATATACTCTCTAAATTACATATGCTAATTCATGAGGAAACTCTCATTATTTTTCCTTTCCTTAACATGTGGTTTCTTTAACCTTTAAGTTACTTGTTGAGTTATAGCTTATAAGGGGTATAGCTCTCTCAATGTAACCTGAAACCTTTTTTTGACGAGAACAACTTCAAATAGCTTGAGCTAACTTGTAGTAGTAGACACCAATCTAAAGATATACATTGAGCTGAAACATCATGATTTGACATGATAATAAAATATAGGGCCTGCTTAATTATTGAGGAAAATACGAATTGATACGAATATGAAAATGGACCAAAGATCCAAATACAAAAGGCTATACAATAGGCAAAGCAGACCAGTGACAAAGCTAGTAGCCTATTTTAAGGCTGGTTCACTTAGACAGAATTTCAAAGTCACTGAATTGGATTGTGGAATAGTGCAGACTTTGATAATAGTTTGAGCTGAATTTGGTACGAAAATTAAAGATTAAAGTCACAAGGATATAACTTGGGTAAAGGCAACCAAGTCTAAAGATGCACCAATCAGTTGATCAAAGGCCTAGCCACCCTTAACCAATCTAAAGGATCCACTTCACTTACCATCAAGGAAACCTGGATAACGAGATAGAGTTTTTGAGTCAAGCAAGCTAATTTTCTTTGATTCACTTCAATTTTCAATGATCTCTAATGGACGCAAACTTTGTAATTTATAGGAAAAAGCGGTTTAACTCCTAGTCAAATAAAAAGACTAAACACTAAACTAATACACTTAATCTTTAAGTATTAAAGGTCAAACATGTAGAAAATTAAACAAGAAATATAAAAAGACTACACAATATTAGTGCTAGTTCAATCCCTTTAATGTTTCGTCTTTCGCCATTGCTCATGCTTGGTCTTACCAAGTGAGGAGGACTTGGAAAGACTTGGATGTGTTGAATTGAAGCTCAAGAGTTGATGAATCTCATAGAGTATTAATAGAGGAAATCAATAGTTGATTCGTACCTATTAGATTGGTCTCAGTAGCAGTTTCAAAGTTACTACCAAAGTTTTTGGCAGACTGCTTATTCTGATCTGGTAATGACTTTGATGGGCTCTCTGAAACCTTTTACAAAATTTTTGAATTAGGTTTGAATTGATAATAAAGGAGTCCTCACTCTATCCTCCCCTCCTTGAATAAGATTTCACCCCAAATATTCATTATCTTCTAAATAAGGCATGAGGGCTTTTACGTTCAAAGTGGAGGACACACCAAAGTATCCGGGTATTTTAATCTTGTAAGGATTGTCATTAACCCTTTCCAATAGTTTGAAAGGTCCATCTCCCTTGGCAATTGGCTTATTCCTCCTCTTTGAAGAAAACCTTTCTTTACTCAAATGTAACCGTGCCAAATCGTAATGTTTGATAAAGGAGTTTTTCTATTCTTGTTGGCTCTTGTCTTGTACATCTCATTCACCTTTTTGACTTTAGCCCTTATTTGTTAATGAGGCTTCTTCATCTCTTTGGCATTTTCTTTAGTTTTAAAGCTCACTTTAGACTTAATAGGAAGAGGTATAAGATCTAGGGGAATTAAAGGAGTGACACCACAATTTGCCTCAAAGGAGGAATGACTGGTGCCAAATGATGGAGACCTATTGTAGGCAAATTCAGCATGGGAAATTTTAATATCCCATTCCTTCATGTCGTTACTCACTAAAGTCCTAAGCAAAGTAGAAAGACTCCTATTTGTCACTTTGATTGCCCGTTGGTTTGAGGATGACATGCAGTGCTAAAGAGTATCTCGATGCCCAGTGGCTTCCATAAGCATCTCCAAAAGCGGCTTTAGGAACTTGGTGTCTCGGTCAGACACTATGCTCTTTGAAATTCCATGCAATTTGATGATTTCTTTGAAATAAAGATGGATAATGTAAGAATATCATCACTCTTATAGCAAGGCACATAGTTAGCAATCTTAGTGAACTTATCAACCTCCACCACAATAGCATCAAAACCCCTTTGGGTTCTTGGAAGAGCAAAAATGAAGTTCATACTTACTTCTTTTCAAGGTCCTTGAGGCATTGAGAGAGGACAGTAAAGGCCTTGATGAAATTGGCTCTTTGCTTGATGATAAGTAGCATACTTTATGATGACATCATAGGCATCTCCTCTTATCTTTAGCCAATAAAAGTGATATTTGAGGATGTCAATAGCTTTGTTGATTCCAAAAGTGACCAGCTAGACAACCCCCATGAACCTCTTTCACCAAAACCTTACAGATGGGCTCTTTGGAACACACAATTGATTTCCTTTGAAAAGGAATCCATCTTAAACAATATAAGGACATCTAGATCCATTCCCTTCATCTTTCAGCGCAGAGAGAAGTCTTTATCCCCTTTATGGAATCCTTTGAGGAATTGAAAGCCAAGAATGCAATCTTTCATAAATAAAAGTAGTGAATATTGCCTTGAAAGATCACCGGCCACCACATTGGAACTCCCTTTCTTGTACTCCACCGCAAATGCGAAGGATTATAGGAACTCTACCCATTTAGCATGCCTTGGATTGAGCTTGCATTTCCCATTGAGATATTTTAAAGGCTTATGGTCAAAGTAGAGAGTAAACCGCTTTGGTCTTAGACGATAAGCCTAATGCTCAAGATCTCTCACAATAGCATAAAACTCTTTATCATAGGTGTTATAATTTTTCTTTGACCTTTGAGCCATTCAACTTCTTACTAAAGTAAGCAATTAGGTGTTTGTTTGGGATGAGAACCATACTAATGCCTACTACACTAGTATTGCACTCTTCAAATCGACTTTGAAGAGCCCAAAAGGCATGACTAGTCATACATAAAGGCCACCCTTTGTTTTAAAGGTCATCTTTCATTCATCTCCTTTTATTTAGATTCGGTGATACCCACTCCTCAAATCGACTTTGGAGGATATTGAAGATCTATAAAGCTCATTAAGAGCGTCAAGTCTAGGTATAGAGTACTTATACTTGATAGTAATGTTGTTAATGACCCTATTATCCACACATGTGGATGGTGCCATCCTTCTTTAGAACTAAAAGAGCCAGAAATGAATAAGAACTCATAGTTTCCCTCACAAAGACTTTGGCAATCAATTCTTCAATCCGCCTTTGAAGTTCTTTGGTCTCTTAAGGGTTGCATCCATAGGTAGCTTTGTTGGGTAATCGAGCACCAAGAACAAGATCAATTTAGGGCTCTATCCTTTGAATTGAAGGTAGTGTTTAGTCTTCAAAAGTGCTAAACATTATACTTCTATTGACCCAGTTTTTAGTTATTTTTGAGCTTATTCTGTGCTTTAATAGAATTTGATGTAATTTTGTAGGTAATAAACATATGAGAAAAAGGGTCGGAAAATTAAGGTTGAATAGATTTTTCATTGATTAGCATGACAATCCAGCTCTTGTGCAAGCCCCGCCTGGTCCTCATTTTGTCCCCAGGGTAGAAGTCAGCGCCCTACTCTCCATCAACATACCAAGTCAAGCCCAATAGAGCATACAACAATTAACATATGAAAATTGGGAAGTTTAGGATTTAAGTTGTGAAGGAATTGAAGAAATATGGCAATGGAATCCCTTTCCATCAATGAAGAAATTAGAAATTGGCAGTTGGGTACAATTAGGAAAGTGGAAAAATTACTTGAAAAATAAGAAATATAATGTAATTAGGAAAATTGGGGGCTTAGCTCTAGTATAAATAGGGGTCATTGGTTGCTTTTTAAGTCATGGATTTCCCCTCCCTCTCAATTCTAGCTTTAGTTTCCAGCAGTTTTAGAGATTATTATAATTTTAGAAATTCTTTCGATCAAGGTTTTATGCAATTATTTTAGTTTTAGTTTTATTTCAATTGTCCTAGACTTCTAGTTCTAGTTCAATGCAAGTTTTGTAGTTTCAATTTAAATTTAATTTTTGTCATCTTCAAAATTATGTCATTCAACGTTTCGATTTTTATTATTCTTTTAGGTTCCTAGTGGATGTTGAATACTCATGATTGACATTTATTCAAGATTTCATTTTCCTCATTGGCTTTAAGCGGTTGTGGTGATCTCTTTCCTGTTCCTTATCTCTTGGTTAATTAGAATTTGTAATTTTATTACTAGTTGTGATAATTTCTTTAACAATTGATATTTAGTATACAATTTTAATCATGTTCAGATTAGTTTCGATTCTATTAATTGAATGATTCTATTTTGCCTGTGTCTTGCTTTTAATTTAATTAATATGGGTTAGTTTAAATTGTAGTGGCCTAAATTCAACCCCGTTCCTATGGATTCGACCCTCAAGTACCACTACTGACAACCGTACACTTGCGATATTACTGTACCTCCTTTAGGAGCGTAATAGGTAGCCCGGGAGGAAGGTCCTTTGGAAAGACATCCTGCAACTTATAGACAAAGGCTTTGATTTTTGGATGCAGGGTACTCTTAAGGTCACTTTAGTTGCTCTCTAATATAAGTAAGACATAGATTTTCTTTTCTTTGTCAGGAGCTCTCTTAACTCATGTTTCACTCAAGAAAAGTTTTTCTCCTCACTTCCTGCCCTGTTTAGTATTTCATGGACTTGGCTTGGGGATATAAAACTATATTTTCATTTCCAAGGTAAAGAGAATTAGTGTTCTCGAAGCCATTATGAGTCACATTTCTATCAAATTGCCAAAGGCAACCAAATAACAAGTGACGAGCATTCATGGGGACTACATCACAAAGGACATGATCCTTAATTTTTTTTTAAAACGAGCAATTACTTTGTTACCTAAAGGTTACTACAATCATTAAGCCATTTGAGGCTATAAGGTCGTAGGTGTGGTTGAGTTGGAAGTCCAAGCTTTAGAATAAGGATGATAGAAGCCACATTGGTACAACTTCTAACATCAATGATGGGATTGCACACTTTGTTATTGATGGTGCATCGTGAATGAAAGATCATCACTCTTTGTTCCTTGTCTAAAGATGATTCATGGGTAGGTAGAATTCTTCTAAGGACAAGAAGCTCTCCTTCATCCTCATCTAGATAAGTTTCTTCTTCTTAGGAATCGTCACTCCCCTCCTTAGACTCATTTAGCTCCTTCACTAGCCCATCTATCTCTCTAATCTCTTGAATGGACAAGATCCTTCTATTAGGGCAATCGGCTTGGAAGTGTCTATAACCTTGGCACTTGAAACACTTCTTCCTTTCAAGCTTCTTAGGGACTTCTTTAGCGGTAAAAGGAAGGATTCTCTTGCCTTTGTATTCTTTGGTGTAGCTCTTTGTCCTTTAGAAGGGAAAAATTTAGAAGGGGATGATTGTTTAGAATAAGAGTTTGAAGAGTCTTTCTTTTCCTTCTTTCGTTTCTCCACTTTGAGTGTAAATTTATAAATATCTTTAAAGGTCTAATGTGTTTGAAGTTTAACCTTCTTGTCAATGTTTGGATTGAGACCATTGAGAAAGTGAGCAATGGTTTGTCCTTAAGGTTCACTTCCACCACTTTTCATAAGGAGTCGTTCAAATTCCGTAATATACTTTCTAACACTAAGGTTGTCTTGTTTGAGGGAAAATATCTCATTTTAGATCTCTTATCAGTAATTCTCGGGAATAAAGCACTTATTCATAAACTTCTTAAGCTCAGCCCTAGATTTGATTTTCCTCTTATCTTTTCTCTTTCTTTGTTTTTTCAAGTTTTCAAACCACGAAGAAGCATACTTTGTAAGTTTAAGACTAGCAACTTTGAAGCTATTTGCATAATCGAAGTCTTTAGTTTCAAATATGTGGGCAAGGGTATAGACCCATTCAAGGTAATTATTCGGGTTCAAACTTCCATCAAATTCTGGAGGTCACACCTTCACATCTTAAAAATCATTTCATAGGGGTCTCTTCCTTCTTAGAAAAAGTCTTCTTAATCTAAGTCATTGACCTTCGTCTTCCTTTCCATGAGATGAGCCAAACTCGAAGTTATTAGGGGGAGCTCTAGAAGGTGTTCGACATCTCCTATTTCCACCTTGTTGACGGACATCATGTTAAAGGGAGAGTTGCTCAATCACATCTTTTATTTATTGTTGTAGCTCTAAAACAAATCGGTCTCTCCTTTTCTGATGTATTCACTTAAGATTTGAATTCTTAGAAGATGAATTTGGATCTAGTATTTTTGACATTTCTCAAATTTGGAAGAAGGCTCTAGATAAAGGTGCTCTATAGGACTTTGGGGTTCTTTTGTGGTTAAAAGATGTGTTTGGGACAAGGGTTCTTTGTAGCTAATTATTTCTAGTTTCCAGTTAATAACCTGGCCTATGATACCAAATAGAACATCATAAAGTCTAGGCTATTTCAAAATTGATACAATCGGAGAAAATTTTAAAGTCACCAAACTAGATTTTGGCATAGTGCAAACTTTCATAGCAGTTTGACCTAACTTTAGTATGAAAATTAAAGATAAAAGTAATAAAGATATGCCTTAGGTAAAGGGAAGACACCACCAAGACTCAAGACCAACCAATAAGTGGATTAAGGGCTTAATCACCCTTAACATATCTAAAGGATCCACTTGACTCATTGTAGGGAAACTTGGATAAAGAGATAGAGAGTGGTGAAAGGAGAGCGCCTGCTCCACAAAGCTAATGAGAAAACGGAAAAAGGAACAGAATCACATCCTAACCAACTTGCTATTGTGATAAACTTTGGCATGTAGATGCTAATATCCTTCTTAACTACTTGCTATTAAAAGTTAGACTCTCTAACACACTTCAAATCTTGTGAGCTACTTCTTTAGATAAGCATCTTATAATTTCGCCAATTAATTACTTGTTCCTTATCACATATAATAGCTAAATTAAGCTTTTTGCCTAGCTCCCATGCCTCCCAACTTGTTATTCAAAAGTCATCATTGGTAATTAGCGAGCCATTATATCAATACTTGTAACCTCTTGATCTTTATCCTTGGATTTAAATTTAGACTTTCTTCGAGAAGTTATGTTTTTTTATTTTGATCCTTGATTCGCCTTTCTTTCGCTTGACAATTCCTCCAAGTAAAGCCACCTCCACTTGAACTGGGGGTTTAAGTAGTCCTACCTTATTAGAGTTAGCAATATCTTTATTATTTGACTATTATTGCCCAATTAAGTCCTCATTATTGCCCAATTAAGTCCTCATTGTTGCCAGGTAGATGCTCAACTACTTCTCCTTCTCTAGTGCACAATATAGCTGTCCTTACTAATTTATTTCTGCTAGAATTTTCCATAATGATTGTTCTTCTAGGAGATTATTAGATTTCCTTGATGGCTTGCTCACTTTTAACATGGCTTCCATCGTTAACATCATTAGGGTCTTGAGCTACATCCGCCTATCAAGGTTCAATTTCACATTTTGAATGAAAATGTGGATTGCACTGTAGACTTTGCTTCTAGGCAAATAGATTGGATTCTTTACCTCTAAAATTCTAAGTTTGTATATGTTGTCCTTTAAAAAAGAACAACATCTTTTCATTGATTGCTTCTATAAGCTGTGTTAATCATGACTTCACCAAAGGTAAAAGACAATTTTCATATATGTTGGAATTGGTACACGTCTAATCTCCCGACTTTGATATAATATTATATTTATTGTGTGTGCTCCA
The DNA here is from genome assembly GCA_002740545.1 of Lophocereus schottii. Lineage (NCBI taxonomy): Eukaryota > Viridiplantae > Streptophyta > Magnoliopsida > Caryophyllales > Cactaceae > Lophocereus > Lophocereus schottii. Next base: position 20,627 of record NCQV01096925.1, read on the forward strand.
TACATTAATAGAAGTCCAATTATCTTGAAATGTGTTCTTCAGGTGGTACACACATATGCTTCTTGCCATCTTTTCTTTTCATTAATACACAATACATCTTCATTTAGAACTTGTTATGCTTCTTCATGTGTTGAGAAAATCAATAGGAATTTATGCATTCCCAGTTCAATCAGTCTCATGCATGTCTATAAGTCAATTATGATAACATCTAGGAAATCTGCACTTCTAAGAGAGTGTGAAACCAATTATACTTCTATTCAACCATTCCTTTATCCCTTCACGGACTTTCCCTATAACCACATGAAGCAACTCTCCTCTTCTTCACTTTTTCGGTTCATTTTGATTAAGGTATTTTCTTGAACTTTCTGCTTGGGTCTTCAAACCAATTTTGACCCTAGAATCTTGGGAAAACTAAATCGAGGTATCCTCTATTTGTTGTAAAATATTTTAAGGGCCCTCTATTTTGATAACTAATTGTAAGGTGCCCTATGTTTTGCGGTAATTAGCAAAAAGGGCCCCATTCACTGTTTACCTATATTGCATAAGCACCCTAAACTTTTCATATTTTTAAATGTACCCTCAATCCTTAAAAACTTACTTTTGAAAAATCTAAATTTGTGTTTGTGATATTTTACTTACTAGGACAACTTGAAGCCCTCTTTCAACTAGTGTCAGAGCCTCGTGACAAAAAATAATTAAGATTAGTAAGCTAATTAATGATTAATTAAGCTAATTAACTATGATTAATGCTAGAATCATCACCTGCTAGCCCTGGACCAAATTATTCACATATTGTTCACTCACTGGAAAGTCTTTCCCCAATAGCACCTCAATTAAATTATATCACTGATATAATTTTAGAATTAAAAACAGAATTAGCTAAAATTAAAACCGAAGTCAAGGAGTTTAAGAAGAAAATACCGATAATTCACCTTTCTCTAGTTAACGAAGTTATGCATAGCGGAAAAAGCTACCTCCAGTATTAGTACTCCATTCCAGTATAAATATCCTTTCTAAAATCCAAAAAACAAAAATCTATTTCCCTTGCATGATATAAAAATTTAAAAATAAGTAGGAGCACAATTAGGTGAAAAATCAGCTGAAAAAAACAAAAAAAGAAGAAGGTGATGGAGTATAAGTAGTATACTTTTCAAGAACTACAGAATATGCTCGAGAGCGAACAAAACCCATAAGAATTAAACAAAGTCATGAGTGTAATTAGTGATAAATACGATATATTATCTGATCATAATGAAGAGACTAATAACGTCCAATTAGAAGAAGAAATATATCAGCAGATAAACCCAATCAAGCTAGAAGATCTTAATGTTGTACCCATAGAAGAAATTAAAAGAAAATTGGATAAAACATATGGTAAAATGGTTGTTGAACATAAGATTAATGAAATTGGAGAAGAACTCGACTTAGGTGAAATAGAGATCAATCTGGTTAAAATGTTGTCTCTAACCTGAAGAATTTGGGGAACTTCCTTGAAGAAATACTTATTTTATAAGACCTAGATACGTTTCAGTATGACGTGCAACCAATTTTTCCCTTGGGTTTATCTTAAGAAAAACTACAACCTTTGAAGAAATTGGTCTCACTCCTATTAGCCGAACAGGATACATCTTAAATATAGATAGAACACGTAATAGAGAAGAAATATTTAGACATTGGAAACGAGGCATGAATAGTATCTTAAACCTAACTACTACCTGGGCTGCTACAAATTTCCTAAACTACATTCAACATAGTTTTTCTGACACTATAGCTAACTGGTACGATTCATTAAGTGAAGACAGTAAAAATATATTAAGAATGATGGAAACACCAACTGCTATGTTTAGAGGTTTGTGTAAGGAAATAGAGACCGGATATATCAGAGCCAAACTTGATTGGGAAAGAAGATTAACAACATTGAATTATGGAACATGAGATACCTAGAAAATTATATTGCTGAATTTAGTCCATATTATTACAAAATTGGACATAATGAAACTAATCTGGGTATATTCCATGACAGATTGCCATAACCGATAAATTTCATGATTAATGAAAAATACATAACATGGCTTGAAAGAACAAATGTCATTGACACCTTTGGTTCAAGAATTTCTTATTTAAGGAAATGGATTAATGATCAATGTCTTGATCTCCAAAAGTAAAAGAAAATTAAGAAGCAATTCCCAACTTGTTGAGATTTACCTCCCGAATAGGGAATGAAAAGAGAAGAAAGAGAAAATTTTATAAGAAAAAGAGTTTTAATAAGCAAAAGGGGAGAGAAATATAAGAGAAAATATTATAACAAGCCAAGTCCTAAAAAACGAAGATTTTTTAGGAAAGCCGCTTATTGTCTTGCAGGAAAAAACAATTGCAAATGCTGGGCATGCGGAGAAGTAGGACATTATACTGATGAATGCGAAAATATGAAGAATAACAAGTTTATCGAAACCTTGGTAAGCTTAGATTATATTGAGCTTAGTGAAGATGAGGCATTATACCTAGTCTTAAGTAACAACAAAGGAATTGTTGAAATGACATTAGATAATGAAGATGAAGAAACCGATTATGAAGAAACAAGTCATATGTTGGAAAGTAACTCGATTAGTCTTAGTGATCCTCAAGGAGAATGGTTTATGGTAGGAAATGATAACGAAGAAGTTAAAGGAGACTGAGTCCTTCCCATAATCCAGAAAGACATGATATATAAAAAATCCATCTTTCAACTAAAAAGCAAATATGTATGTGAGATGATGGAAGGAGATCTAGAAATCAAAGATTGTGCGTATGATGTGAGGGAAGTGAATCTCATTAACTGGGAAAATATCCTTAAGTATAACAAAGATAGAAAGTAAATGTATATCCATGTTGGAAGTATCCAAGTTCAAATCACCCCGTTAAAATATTATGATAAAGATATTGATTTTTATGCATTGCTCTATGATATTGGGCATACCAAATTTAATAATCAAACTATCACAGGGATAAAGACCAATTTATGTAATGGGTCAGTAGGATTCAATTACCGACCAGGATATTATATAAGTCTGAAAGATAAACTCACTAAAAACTTGTTATCTCTTAATATAAAAATAGTTGGGATGAATATAAAAAGATGAGGATATCCATTGAAGATATTTTGGAAAAAATTATCTACAAATTAGATAATACAATAGACCCAAAGATTAAGGTGACAATAGTAGAGGTAGAAAAATTTGAAAGTCTTATCCCTATGCAAAAGATCCAAAGGATTAAATCCAATCCTCAAGAGATAAAGATTGGTCGTTTATAGATATCTAACTTTGCTAACCCTACTAAAATCAACAAGAAAAATGTGATAAAAATTGATGAGAATGGTAAAATTACCATTAAGCTCCAATTATTAAGAAGCATGAATACAAGATCAGAATGAGGAGAAGGATCCTCATCAACTCAAGAAGAAGTTAAAGAAGATGATACCATTAATATGACTAGTGAAATGAGTAGAATGAGTTTTGAAGTTATAAGACCCAATATAGATTGAAGTATGAGTCTAGACAGAAATGTCATTAGGTACAAAATAAGAACTGTTAATGAGCCAATTTATGAGGATGAATTAGTCAAGAACGTGACTATGGAGATATGCTATGAGACTACCAATACAAATCCTAATAACATTCATATCCCAATAAAGGTACGTTTAGAGGGATATAATAAATATAAATTATGCACCTATATAGGTAGTGATTGTTCTGTATGCTTTGAAAAAAGATCATTATTTTCAAAGTTTATGTGGAAAAAAGCTAAAAATCCGTTACAAGTAAGGATACCTAATAATAGCATTATGAGTCACAATAAAGCTATAGAAGAGTTATCTATATAATTTGGAGTTTAATGCATTATACCAGTTCTATGGGCTACTGATCAACCCTCTCATGATATGATTATTGGAAATAATTTTCAGAGATTATATTCTTCATGCACACAGTCGATAAACCAGATAATATTCATAATTAATGGTTACTCAGTTTCTGTTGAAAAATTAAGCAAGGCTTATACTTATCAAAAAATTGAGTTTACACATAACCAGCATGGTGAGAAGGTAATAGCTGCACAATGAGAGGTAGCATTAACAATTTTACTACTCAATTTATCTATTAAAGAGTCGATTGTCGAGTAATAAGAAAAATTATGCAAAGAACTCTATCCTGATAATCCACTAAAATTTTGGCATAAAGATAAGATATTTGCAAAAATTACTTTGTTAAATCCCAATACTATTATTCGTGTCAAACAAATGGTGTATACCCACCAGGATACCCAGGGATTCGATAAACAAATTAAAGAACTTCGGGATAAATGATTAACCAGGAATAGTAAGAGTCCTCATACGAGTCCCACTTTCATGGTAAGAAATCATGCAGAAGCAAAAAGAGGAAAAATAAGAATGGTAATCAATCATAAAAAGTTTAATGATAATACTATCTTTGATTGTTATTGTATTCCTAACAAAACTGTCATTTTCAATAGAATTCAAGAAGCCTCTTGGTTTTGGAAAATGGATTACAAAAGTGGACACTGGCAAATTAAAATGGATGAAGAAAGCATCCCTTTAACTGCATTTAGTATCCCTCAAGGACATTATGAATGGATAGCAATGTCATTTGGTCTTAAAAATGCACCTCAACTATTCCAAAGAAGAATGGACAACATCTTCAAAGACCTTAATCACTATTGTTTAGTTTACATCGATAATATCCTTGTCTTTTCCAAAACTATAGAACAACAAAAAGATGATGTTTTAGCTGTCACTCAAAGATGCATTGATCATGGTATTATACTTGAAAAAAATAAGTGCATTTATATTGAACAAGAAATTGAGTTCTTAGATCTAGAAATAAAAGTTGGATAAATTATCCTACAAAAACACGTTTTGGAAAAAATAGAAAACGTTTCTGAAAAAAAAGAAGATAGGAAGCAACTAGAAAGGTTTCTTGGATGCCTTACCTATGCTTCAGATTTCGATAAGGATGTGGCTAAACTAAGAAAGTCATTGCAGCAGAAACTCAAGAAAGAAATAAGTTGGATATGAACCACTAATGACACAAAGATTGTTCAAAACTTTAAAAAGATGTGTAAAAATCTTCTTGTTCTTAATTTGCCTAATGAAGGAGATGATTTAGTTCTTGAGACAAATACCAACAATGAGTATTAGAGCGCAGTACTCAAAATCAAAGAATGAGAAAAACTCTATAAATATTGCAGTGGAAGTTTTAATAAGGCAGAATGTAGCTATCCCACAATGGAAAAGGAAATCCTTGCAGTAGGGGAATTGAAAAGTTCTTGATGTTTTTAGCCCCAAAACCTTTTCTTATTCGAACTGATTGCAAAGAAATATTTGGTTTTATGAAAAAGAATTTATCAAATATGCAAGCACAAGGGCAACTCTTACGTTGGCAATTATGGCTTAACCAGTTTTCCTTCTTTATAAAACATACACCGGGATCGAAGAACTCTCGAACAGATAGTTTAACTCGAGAACTCGCCAATGGTAATCATCAAAGCCGACCTCCTGTCAGAAAAGAAGGAAATCCATAATTAGGGGTGTTCACCGGTCCAAACCCGGACCGGACCGGACCGGACCGGGTTGGACCGAGGACCGAATAAAAGGAAAATTATAGACCATGAACCGGACCGAATAAGTCGAGGACCAGACCGGGACCGGACTGGAAAAAACCGGACCGGACTGGACCGGACCGAATTGTCAACCTAGCAAATTTCTACAATATGAACATCTTATATTTATTTTAATATGAATAATTTGAACATATTTTCACTATGAAAAACAAATCAATATTCTTGAACGTTTGAGAAATTATAAGTTAACAAAAAAAATTAAAATTGAGTAAGCAAAAAATGGATTTTCAAAATTTTTTTATTCGGTCCTCGGTCCGGACCGGTGTACCGGACCGGACCGGACCGAAGACCGAATAAAAAAATTTTGTGGACCGCGGACCGGACCGAATTCATTCGGTTCGGTCCGGTCCGGTTCGGTCTAGGCCGGTCTTCGGTTCGGTTCGGGTTTGGGCCGAATAATGAACAGCCCTATCCGTAATGATATGTCATTCCTACTAGAATGGGTTCCTCCTTCTAGTAAAATCCTTATTGATAATTTGAAATTCCATACAAAAAGTATATCACACTTTGGTTTGCTTTTTTTTTGCCTACCTAATAGCCCAAAGATTTTCCTTTCTAGAGTTACAAGTTAATTATGTCTTTATGATATCCAAGAAAAAAATAAGGTCTCATGTTCAAGAAAAATGGTTCATTTAGTGGTATGAAGCCTGCATCGACTATCATCATAACTATTCTTATGGTATTTGAGAGTCTTGGAGCCTAACAATCTACTTTTTCAATAGGTCTGTAGTTGGTGGTGTTAGCTTCGTAACAAATTCACTCTCTCGAAACGATCTTGTGATGGAAGCTTGGGAGTATGGGATGGTAGTTTACTTTATGGAGTTCCTAGATTCGAAGTTCTCATTTTTCTCAGCACTAACTAAATTCCAACGATGCATATTCAAGAAGATCCATTGAATTCTTACAACCCCTGATGGCCCAACAAAAATCCCAAATAGCAGATGTCTAAATTTGAAGGTACATTGTGCACTAATTGAGTATGAAAATGGAAAAGCCAAACTAGCTCATTACCTTGTTCAGATAGTTGATTTCAACGATCCCGAAGATCGACGACAAGAATGGAATTTAGAACGATGAGAATTAGTTGCTGATCCTGCTTTAGCAAGAGCCATTGGATTTTTTAACATTTATCAACAGAGATGGAGATTAATTGAACGAGGAAAAATACTAATGCATGGCGGAAATACTACTTTCGCTTATTATAA
>NCQV01096927.1:6343-23559 GCA_002740545.1 Lophocereus schottii
CCAACAATTTGAATGGTTGAAAGTTGTCATGGTTCTTAAGAATGGTAAAGATGTAGCTAATAAAGTGAGCAAGAAAAGGAATAGGATATAGAGAAAAGATCAAAGACCATTAAGAGTGACCATGAAACTGAGAAACAAAGTGACTTATCCTCTTCGCCTATTGTGTTTAATGCCATTCCTTACCCTAAAAGCTTTGGATACAACTCTCCCTTTTAGGAATGACAAGAAAAGAGAGGATAATATAGAGATCTTTGAGCTATTTGTGGTTAATCTTGCCCTTTTGGAAGCGATAAGATAAATTCTTGCTTATGCTAAGTTCCTCAGAGACATATGCACTTTGAAAAGGAAATTTTTCAATAACAAAATTGAGCTCTATCTTGAAATTTGACACTCTGCAATGATCCCAATGTTCATAGTATATCATGCTATATTAGTGACCATAAAATTGAAAAGTCACTATCGGATTTGGGTTTTAGTGTTACTTGAGACTGTATTCCATTTTACTTAGAGTTGGGATATGATAAAGTGAAACCTTCCAGTTGTACCCTTCAACTTTACTGATAGGTTAGTGAGTACTGCTACGAGGCAGATATATGATGTCTTAGTTTAAATTGATAAAGGCTTCTTTTCTGATGACTTTGTTGTATTGGAAATGGATCCTAGTCATGCCTCTAAGGAGATCCATTTTATTTTAGGAAGTCCCTTCCTAGCCACAACTATGCTAGCATTAACTGTGGGCTAGGAGTGATGGATGTCTCGATCATGAACATAAGGGTTAGGCTTAACATTTTTAAGGCTTTTCCTTAACCTATGTTTAAAGATGAATCCAGGTGCTTCTTTCTTGATGTACTTGATGAAATGATTAAAGAGGCCTTGTCTACTAACCGGGCGAAGATCGCTTTTGAAACTATCTTTTCTATAAGGATTTGAGATTATTTGATTTAGGAAGTACTACAAATGAGGCAGACTCTATTCTTGACTCCACACCTCATTTTCAGTCTTTTTCTTGAGTGTCCACTTACAAGTTTCGTCCATCTTTGGCTAGTTCTTATGTGTTAATTTCTATTATCTCTCTACCTAAACTTGAGTTGAAACCTCTCTTTGACTCGCGTAAGCATGTGTTTCAAGGCTATAAAGAGACCCCACCCATCAACATCTCTTTTANNNTGCTTGTGAGTAAGAGAAAGAGTTGCTTCATGTCTTATCTGAACATAAGGTTGCAACTAGGTGGCTGAGTGCTGATTTGAAACAAATTAGTCTAAACTATTTTCATCCACAGGATTCACTTAGGGGATAATGCCAAAGCTGTTGGGCAAATACAACATATACTAAACCCTATATGAAAGCGGTTGTCCATAAAGACATAATAAAGCCTTTAGATGCAGGCATTATCTACCCAATTTCTAATAGTCGCTGGGTCAATCTAATCCAAGTGGTCTCTAAGGAATCTGGTATAATTGTGAGTAAGAATAAAGATGGTGAACTAATTCCTACTAAACAGAACACTGGCAAAGGGTTTGTGATAAACCTTTATTTTACCTAGTTTTCATCCCCTGCTTGGCCCTTTTCTTTGATGATTTCCTGCTTTATATAGGTAAGAAAGGGTTGAGCCTACCTTGTTAGGTCTATATTACGCTTACAAGTAGTGTTTATTTCTTTTCAGGTGTCTTTGCTGAAAAGGTGAGAAATTTACTGGTTTTGATTATAAGGAAGGATAAAGGAGCGAAATTGCAAGAAGAATGGTGGACCGACGAAACCTCGAGGACCAAAAGCACAGCTGCAGTCCCAGAAGGCGCACGGTCGTGCTACAGGTGCACACAACCGTGCTACAGTGTCAGAAGTAACACACGGGCGAACGCACAATCGTGCGCTAGACCGTGCGTTTTGGCCTAGGATGCATGGCTACTCGTGCGTCATGGCACGACAATGCATTGGGTTTGTTTTCGCTATAAGAGTGGTTTTCGACCAGTTTAAGGACGTCTTTTAGTTTTCTTTCGGAGAAGTTTCTTAGCACAAGTTTTAGGGCTTAGTAGGGAGACTTTAGAGTGGCTCGTTGATTACATTAATTACTATTGAAGATTGTTTCCACTGCTTCCTCTACAATTAATTCAAGTTTGCTTTCTCAATTCTCTCTTTCTTTTATCATTGTTTTTTAAGGTTTTTGTCTGAATCATGTTTGCTGTTTTAGTGATTGATTTGAGTGCTCTTGAGATGATTCGTGCTTGCTATTTTAGTGATCGATTTAGCTGTTCCTCCCAACTTGGGTTAGGATTAGCGCCATTTGTGCTAATAGAATCATGATCTAGCCCTAAACCCTTACTTTCCCCTTACTTGTGTCGTTGAATTCTATTTTTCCAACCACACATTCGATGAATGGCTTAAAGGAGCATTCATCCATTGCTAATAGAGTTTAAGGGAACGTTGAGAGATGAAACCTTTACTTAGTATGGTTTAATAGACGATTAGGAATTTTGACATGAAAATAGTTAAAATTCTAATTGGGATTTGGGACTGTAGATCCTGTAATCCTTTGACTTTAGCCCTATGAAAATAGGTGGCTATAATTTTGTGATTAGTTGTCGACCCTCGAGAGAGGGAGGAGATGGACCAAATTGAAATCCATTTATGTTGCAAGCTTGGGTGAGTTTGATGGGATTAATAATTGATTCGCTAGTATAGTTATGCTGTTAATTCTGACTTAAGTGCTTTAATCCTTTAATTTCTTAATCTCATTCCTAGTTGTTACTGTTTTCTTAGTGGTTAGTTGAACCTTTGAATTCGATTCGCCTAGGTTGAGTGTTCAGATTAGTCCTAGTAATTGGAAGCAAGTTCCTTGTGGGATTGACTCATACTCGCCAGTTGCTAACTATAACTACGCCATGTGCTTATGGTAAATTTTACATCAACAAATTTTTTGGTTGATATCAAAAACTGGTTAGAATGCTCTAGACTAGACTTTTATTTTTGTTTTGGTAGTTGTTATTTCTTCTTTATTCTTGCTTGACACTGCTTATGCTGGGTGTAGTATTTGTTTTGTACGCATAGGAGAAGCCAAGAGAATCAAAACCTTACGCTATTTAATCCTAAAATCAAAGCAACCACGCAAGAGCGAGGCGAAGAAGTGAGGAGGAAGAAGAGAGTAGAAATCATAATGGCATGACGAGATCATAAGGTGCTGTGGGGAGTATGCCTTACTATAAACATCCGACATCACTTCATCAATTGTCAACTAGGCCATCAAAATAAACAACTTCGAGCTGCGGCCCGCTCTAGTCTCCTTCGTCGAGCAGGACCAGTTTGGTGGGCGTCCCATGGATAATCCCCGCATTCACCTTCGTAACTTCCTCATGAAGTTTGATGCAATAAAACTCAATGGGGTTTCCAATGATGCCATTAGACTAAGGCTTTTCCCCCTTTCACTGAAGGATAGAACCATTGACTGGCTGTAGAATCAGGAGCTCAATTCCTTCATGTCATGGGATGACCTTTCTAAGGCCTTCCTCAGCAAGTATTTCTCACCTAGCAAGACTGCAAAGTTAAGGATGGATATCACTTCTTTCGCATAACAAGACGGTGAATCGCTATATGAAGCGTGGGAAAGGTTCAAGGACCTCTAACACCAATGCTCACACCATGGCATTCCCAACTAGCTTCTTATCCAGATCTTCTCTAATGGACTTGATCAGTCACTGAAGATGTTCATTAATGCTGCTATTGGCTGGACACGTATGAGGAAGCTGATTGAGGCTGTGTAGGCACTATTGGAGGATATAGCCTCCAATAACTATCACTGGTCTAGTGAGAGAGCAAGCATGAAAAAAGTGGTAATGTATGTGGAGTTGATGCTATGGACCTTCTTGCTAGCAAGGTCGATGCTCTTGCACAACGGTTTGATAGGCTTGAGGTCCTTTCTTCTTCTGGGAGTCTCCTACGATGATGTGGGTAGTGGGAGTTATTTGTGAGATCTGTGGCATCTAAGGACATATAGCTGTCGATTATCAAACCACCCCCTAAGGAGTTGAATACGTTAATGCCTTCCAAAATTTCCACCCATGGCCACAAAACAACCCTTACTTGGACACTTATAATCCAGATGGAGAAATTATCTAAATTTCTCCTATAGGATCATTAATCTTTTACTTCCCAATGCCAGTCAACGCCCAGGCTTTCAGAATAAATCACCATACAATCCACCTTCTGCACCTCTACAACCTAAATTGAACTTGGAAAGTCTCATAGAGCACTTAATAGCGACCCAAATCAAGACTAACGAAGCTCTTGATGAGTCAATCAACCAGTTGACTTCCAAGTTCGAGAGTATGGCTTCCCACCAGAAGGTGATGGACACTCAGATCGCCTCGATAGCCCAACATGTCAACCATTTGACCAGGCCTCAGGGGTGTCTTTCTAGGCTAACCTAAATCCAACCCCAAGGCTCATGTCAACACCCTTTCTACAGTGGGAGAGGGGTTACTGGAGAGTCTTGTGATGGTACTCCAAGAGACAGCTTAAGTTCTTGTTCTTGCAGGAATAGGTGAATTGAAGAAGGAAGAGAGCCAGGATCGAGGAGAGGAGGGTCATCAATTACATTCAACTCGATCCGATGAGCCACCTATCTCGTACGCTTAGAGACTACCGTAATCAAAGCTGGAGCCCCAGATGGTTAGATTCCTCGACTTGCTGAAAAGGGTGAACATCAATGTTTCCTTCTTGGAGGCTCTAAAGGAAATACCCTCCTACATGAAATTTCTAATGGAGCTTTTGTCCAAGAGGGCAAGCCTGAGATAGTTTCAGTTGTTCCTATTGGAAAGGTGTCCAGTGCAGTTCTACAGAGTGGGTCACCATCGAAGCTGTAGGATCTTGATAGTTTCTCCATCCTATGCTACGTAGGGGATATTTCGATTAAGAGAGCTCTTTGTGATTTGAGAGCTAGTATGAGCCTAATGCCTCTCACTATGTGCAAGAAACTGAAATTGGTGGACCTGAAATCCACCACTCTATTTATTCAGCTGGCAGATTATTCGATTAAGCAACTTATGGGTATTCTGGAGGATGTTCAAGTTCAGGTGGGTAAGTTCCTTATCCTATACGATTTCATGGTTATTGATATGGATGAGAGTTCCTAGGTTCCTATAATCCTGGGGAGATAATTTTTAACAACAGTGGAGGATGTGATCGATATGCCTTTGGGGAAGATGTCTTTTTAGCAATGTGAGGAAATGGTCCATTTTTATTTCTCTTCACCCATAGTCGCTCTTGTCCCTCCAATTCATGTAACCCCCATGGCCTCCATTGCCCCTATTTCTATTTCTGGGATCAACTTGTTTGATGCGGATGGAACCAAAAGGAGTCTTTCTACTGCTTTCGTGTCACCTCCACCCAATCTTAGTAGCTTTAAAAGTGTTCATCTTCATCCTGAGATGGTGATTAATTCTACATTGCTATTGGAGGTTTTTGTTGGTTCGCCTCCCCCACTATCATCACAATATGCCTAAGGTTAGGGTCAAACTAGGGATCTAAAACAAGTGCTTCTTGGGAGGCAACACCAATCATTTATTTGATTTTCTCTAAAAAAGGTGCGTCACCCCTCCCCTCCCCTCTCCTCCTCCACTATCTCCCCTTTCACATTACGAGTGTTCCCTCCTTGTTCATTTGCATGTCCTTTTCATTAGGGGCAATAAAAATCTTAAGCATGGGGGGTGAGTTTGTAGCTTTTTGGGTGAAATTGTGAATCCTGGGGTGTGGCTGGAATGACCTCCTTTGTATTTGTATCATATAGGTAGAACATCATGTAGTTTTACTAAGTTGTTTTCACACTTTTCATTTAGTATAGTATGTAGTTTAAAGCATATAAGTTAGATGTTGTATCATAAGAAGAAAGATGATTGAGCTGGTCATTCATAAACTTCGCAGGTACTCTTCTTTACCTTCCTCTTCATTATTCTTTATGTGTTCTATTGCTTTCTTAGTTAGAAACAAAATTGAAATAAAAAATAAAGTTTTTGAAAACCTCTCTTATGATGATGATGCAAGGGGTGATAGTTGATTGTATGGTATGATTATGTATTGAGATGTGGTATGTCTTAGTGTGGATTTTGTGAAAACTATATTGCCATCACCCATCTATAATTGCCTTATATTGTGTATATGCAAATTGCCCCCTGAAGATTCATATGGCTTGACTTAGTTAACCTTGTTAGGTGGCATATTTTGGAGTGAGTGCATTGACTGTGGTAGATTTACCTACGAGATTTTGACCTTGTCGACTATTCATTACACACAGTCTCATTCTTCCTTTTATGTGTGACTCATCCATGAATATATCTATAGAGCTTGGTTTAGTTCTCCTTGAAATCACAATTGACTTATGCATATGTTGATATGATTAAGGCACTCATTGTTTTATATAGCTACATGAGCTAAAAAGCTACCCATTGATGTGTACTATCCTTTTTGCTAGCCTGTTGTGCCTTTCTCCTATTTTTGTTGTTGCACCCTATTCACTACACCCTTAGCCTTCGCATAATTCATACACCTTAGCCAATGGTCTAGTGGAGCAACAATTCCATCTTGAGTTAGGTATATTTTGGATGGTCCCACCTCTTTAGGTGTTTCCAATGGTGGTCTTGGATTTATAGGTGTATGAGTTGAAATTTTTGTATTTTCCCATGTCATTCACACATTTTGATTTGCTTCTCAAAAATAAAAGAAATGAATGAAAATAAAATGAAAATTTTTTTGAAATCAAACAAAAAAAGGGAGAAAAATAAGGTGAAAAAGAGAAGTTATAAATAAAGTGCCTGACATGGATTATTTTAATGAGTTTATTGAACTCCTTCCTTAAGATATTTGTGAGATTTGTGCTTATTCTTCAATGGTGATGTGAAAGCATCTTTGTGGTGCTGCTTGTTGTGAAAGAGCTTTTTGCTCACTAGTCTTTTGGTTATTAACGCCACTTTTTCATAAATTGATTCTCCTTCTTACCCTTAGCCTTGGACTCATTATACCCTTTTGAAGTCCTCATGACTAATATTTTGTATTTTGTCTTAATTGGTGAAGAGTTGAGAGCTTGACCAAACATATGGTAGTTTGCATGGTTGGATTAAGTATTGAGACTATCCATGTTACACATTCCAAATACATTGAGGGGAGCATTTCACTTTGTCATAAAAAGCATGGTTCTACCAGTCACACTTGCTCACCACTTATTAAGGAATGCTTTGGTTTACCATATGATTTAATATGGGGTGATTAGTGTGTTGCATATGGGCAGTGTGATCTATAGATGGTGGTGTATGTGTATTTTATTGAAGATGTTTTGTAACACCTCGATGTAGCTATCTTTTATGCATGATTGTGTTTGATCGGTTAACTGTTATTGTCTCGCCTGAGGAGGTTGGTGTTAGAGGCGAGTCTCTTCCTATGGATCTTTTGTTGACAACCTTGCTTGGGGACAAGCAAGCGATAAGCATAGCAGAGTTTATATAATTTCTTGCTTGAAGATGTTTTGTAAAACCTCTATTTTGCCTGGTTTCAGCCCCTACGTGCCTTTCTTCTATAATTTCCTGCTTTATCTCAGTAAGAAAGGGTTGAATTAGCCTTATTTAGTCTATATTACGCTTATAAGCAGTATTTTTTGCTTTTCAGGCATGTTTGTCGAAAAGGCAAGAAATTTGCTAGTTTTGATAGAAAGGAAGGCTGAAGGATCGAAATTGGAGGAAGAATGGAGATCCGCGAAGCCCGGGCAACTAAGGGAAGCATAGCTGCAATCCCAGAAGATGGGCAGTACTGCTACAGGTGCGCACGACTGTGCTATAGTGTTAGAAGAAACAACTGTGCTATAATGTTAGAAGCAACACACAATCAGATGCACGACCGTGCATTTTGCCTTGGGATTCACGACCACCCATTTGTTGGTTTTGTTTCCACGATAAGATGTGTTTTCAGCTAGTTTGAGGATACCTTTTAGTTTTCTTTCAGAGCACTTTGTTAGGGCGATTTTTAGGACTTAGTAGGGAGACTTCAGAGTGGCTTGTTGATCAATTGAAGTTTGTTTCCACTACTTCCGCTGCCATTAATTCAAGTTTGCTTTCTAAATTCTCTTTTTCTTTTATCATTGTTTTCTAGGGTTGCTTGTGTGAGTCATGTTTACTATTTTAGTGATTAATTTGACTGTTCCCGATATGATTCGTGGCTGGACTTCCAACTTGGGTTAGGATTAATGCCAATTACGTTAGTAGAATAATGATCTAGCCCCAAACCCTTACTTGGCCCTTGCTTCTGTCATTGAATTTGATTTTGCCCGCCACGTGTTCGCTGAATTGCTTGGAAGAGCATTTATCCATTGCTAATAGAAATTATGGGAACGTTGAGAGATGAAGCCTTTACTTAGCATGGCTTAATAGACGATTAGGAATTTTAATATGAAAATAGTTAAAATTGTGATTGGGATTCATGATTGTAGATATTGTAATCATTTGACTTTAGTCCTATAAAAATAGGTGGCTATAGTTTTGAGATTAGTCTTCAAACCTTGAGAGAGAGAGAGAAAGAGAGAGAGAGAAGACGAGCCAAGTTGACAATGTATCCATTCATGTTGCAAGCTTGAGCAAGTTTGGTGGAGTTAGTAATTGATTCGCTAGTGTATTTGTACTGTTAATTCCAATCTAAGTGCTTTAATCATTTGATTTCTTGATCTCATTCTTAGTTGGTACTGCTTTCTTGGTGGTTAGTTGAACCTTTGAATTCGATTCACCTAGATTGAGTGTTCATATTAGTCTTGGTAATTGAAAGCAATTTCCTTGGAGGATCGACTCTTACTCACCAATTGCTAGCTATAGCTACGTCGTACGCTTGCGGTAAATTTTTACATCAATAGTGTGTGTTGATATAAGGTTGAATTCTATCACTAGAAAAGACCATTTCTGCTCCTTTATTGAACAAATTTTAAAAAATTAGTTGGGTAAAGTTTTTACTATTTTCTAGATGGTGTTCTGGTTATAAGCAAATATCTGTTTATCCATATGGCCAAAAGAAAATACACCACTTTTACATGCCCATCAGGTACATTTGCCTAAACGATGATGCACTTTGGGTTGTGTGAGCCCCTTCCACATTTTAAAGACACGTGATGGTAATATTTTCTATTTATATCATTACTTTCACGGAGGTTTCTATGAATGATTTCTCTAATTTTTTTAGGTTTTGCTAATTTATCCATTGTGTTAAAACATGTGAAGAAGTAAATCTAGTCCTAAGTTGGGAACAGAGTCATTTTTATGGCTCAAGAAGGGATTGTGATAGGCCATAAAGTGTCCAAGAAGGGGATTGCAATTGATAAAGCCAAGGTTGATTTGATCTCTAATGTGCCTGTTCCTACTTTGTGGAGCAGGCCAAATCTTTCCTTGGTCATGCTGGTTTCATAAGAGATTCATTAAGGATTTTCGTAAGGTGGCTTGGACTCTTACTAAGCTCCTTTTGAAGGATACCCCCTTGTGTTTGGTGATTCTTGTGCGTAGGCTTTTGAAAGGCTTCTTTATTATTGGCAGCCCCTATTATGTAGCCCCATAATTTTTCTCTTCCTTTTAAGATTATGTGTGATGCATCTGATTTTGTTATTGGGGTTGTTTTGGGTCAAAGAGCGAATAGATTACCTATTGTAATTTATTATGCTAGTAGAACTCTGACTGATGCTTAAAAGAATTATTCTACTATTACAGAAGAGTTTCTAGCTATAGGATTTACACTTCATAAATTCCTTTTATGTTACAAAAGTGAATGTGTTCACTGAACAAGCTACATTAATATATTTGTTGTCCAAGATTGACATCAAACCTAGATTCATTAGATGGATTTGTTGCTCTGATAATTTGGCATTAAGGTAAAGGATAAGAAGGGATTTGAAAAGTCAATTGCAAAACATTTGTCTAGAGTTTTACTAATTGTAGTGATGACTTTGTTAGATTTTCTATCCATTTTCCTAATGAACAACTCTTTGTTGTACACATACCTTTTTTCTTTGGCTTGCTTATATTGTCAGTTACATTGGCACTAAAAAGAGCAGACCTAGCTGATCCACACAAGAGACATGTAGGTTCTTCTCAAGGCATTACTGTTGGGAAGACCCTTATCTCTTTAAGCATTACCCAAACCAAGTGATTTATAGTTGTGTCTCCAAGAGTGAAATCCATAGTATGCTGACCTTTTGTCATTCCTATGCTTGTGCTGGTCATTTTAGAGGTTGTAAGATAGCCGTTAAAGTCCTACAAAGAGGGTGTGGCCCACTCTATTTCATGATGCGTATCATTTCTGTTTTGCATGTGAGCATTGTAAGTGCACAAGTGCCCTATCCTATCATAATATGATGCTCCTTTCTCTTTTTCTGCTTGTTGAGATATATGATGTGTGGGACATTTATTTTATGGGTGCATTTCTCCCATCTTTTGGCTTTGTTCGCATATTTGTTGCTATTGATTATATGTGAAAATGGTGGAAACCTCTAGCTACAAAGGCCAATGGTGGGCAAATTTGTGAAATAGTACATTTTCTATCGATACAGGACCCTTAGAGCAGTTATTAGTAATTGAAGTAATCACTTTTGTCACTAGTCTTTTGAAACTTTGTTTAGAAAGTACTTGGGGCTCATAAAGTAGCTATCCCCTATCATACTTAGATCATTGGTCAAGTTGAAGTTTCTAACCATAAGATCAAGACTATACTTAAGAAAATAGTTTGAACCAATAGAAGGAACTGGTTTTAAGATTGAATGATGTTCTTTAAGCCTATCATACTACTTATGAGACTCTTATAGGGATGTCTTCTTGCCGACTTTAATTTGATAGCTCTGTCACTTGCCAATTGAGCTAGAACACCGTGTTTTTTGGGTTAAGAATGTTAACTGTCATATGAAATAAGCAATTTTAACCACATGCTTCAATTGAATGAGTTGGACGAATTGCATGACAAAGCCTATGAAAATGCATAGATTTATAAAGTCAAGACCAAAGCTTTTCATGATAAACTGATTTCTTGTAAATCTTTTAAACCTAAACAAAAGGTTTGTCTTTTTAATTCTAAGATTAAGTTGTTTCTTGACAAGTTGAGATTTAGATGAAATAGTTCTTTATTGTCCAATAGGTGTTTTCTTTTAGGGTGCTTCAAATTTGGGATCGCCAAGATGGTCATGATCTTCCTATCAATGGTTAATGTTTGAAAACTGTTGCGACTAATGAGATTAAGCCGAGTTTGGTTATGTCCATTAGTTAGGTATATTTAGTTTAGTATGATTAGTGGATGGGACCTTGTCTGGCTGAGGTCGTTAAACTTAGCACTTGTTAGGGGGCAATTCAATCATCTTAGGGAAGTTTGAGTTTTCTTTTTCCTTTTTGTTTTTATTTTTCTTTTGTCCAAGGTTCGCTTGTGTCTTAGAGTGTAATGCTTCACGTGGTCTTTGGCTATTGTGGCTAGTGATGGTTTTGGAGGTACCTTTAGAATTGGCTTGTTGGGATTGTGTGCCCATGCTTTTCTTATACTAGCGGGTTGTACTGTTCTTTTCTCCATTTATCTTTATATTATCGTCTTTTACATTGAACACAATGTGAGGTTTAGGTGTGGGGGAAGACAAAAGATAATTTTGATGAAAAGATGAAAATGTTTAGGTAATTGATTTTGGGAGGAGATTGAGTATTCCGATTATGGATCTTGGTATTTGGATGTGGTTCCTGTGACCTGTGCCCATTAGAGATTATTTTTAGTTTCAACTTGTTGATGATTAAAATTTTTGTTATGTCAATGTCACCATGTAACCAAGTTTGAGTTTAAAATAAATCGCTACTTTCAATGACATAATGATTATGTAATTAGTAATGAGTTCCTGTTGACTTTTTAATTATTAATTATTATAATAAATATAAACTAAACTAAGTATTGATTCTGATACCAATGTTGAGGCTCTGTTTTTGTTCATATCTTTAATTGACTGAATAAATACTAAGTGTTTGTCTGGGTATTATCTTTATTTATATCTTTATCTACTCATATGAAGAAATACATAAATCAATTGAAATTCAAATAAATTTAAAAAAAGAGAAACAAATACAAAAACCTAATAAATTGATTTGCCATTGGGGACTTGATTTTAGTATACTCTTATGATTGTTGTTATATAGGGTGAAGTCTTGTGCTTGTGGTTTGTTATGTAGCCGATATTATCAAGTTAGTTTGCTTGAGTCTTGGCCATTTAGGTGAGATTGCACATGTTTGATAATTAGTTATGGGTTGGCAGAGAATTAATATGTGCGATTTAGTGTGGACATTCATAGTTGGACTATTTTTCGATTTTGTTTCACTTAATGAATTGAATGAACGTATACTGTATTATTATTTTTTGCTCGAGAACGAGGAAAATCATGGTGTGAGGGAGTTGATAATTCATATTGGACACATATATTACGCTCTCATTTTACTTACTTTTAAGTCATTGAAATGATTTTACGAGAAAATAATGCACATTTTTGCATAATTCATTTAGGCAAGGAGGAATGTTTGAATGTGGCTATAAAACCGAATAAATTGATTGAAATTTTTATAAGACTAAGCTCTTCAAGCAATTCTAGCCATAGCTAAAGATCACATGCCCGAGTGAGAAGGAGCCCAACCATTTGGGCCTTGACCAGCCCAACTGCCTACTTCATGCCACGTCTAGTCCAAGTCTGCTTCAATTCCTACTTTCTCTCTGTTAATTCATGTCAATTAGAAGCCATGTATGTCTTGTTCATTCTCTAATAAGCCTTTGAGTGGGCTCAATGGTTGTTGGCTAAGTGCAGCGATAGCAGCACCCACTTCTCACGTACGCAATCGCCATTCATCCTCACATGGGCTTAGCATGTGAAGCTTAACATGTGACCCTAAGTCTCTCTTACTTAACTAGCTTCCTCTCTATGAGTATGCAATAAATTAAGTGGGCCACCCCATTAGTTCTCAACAACGTGCCTTGTAGGTTAGCAAAGCTTTTGTGCGCACACTTCATCAATACTTGTGCCGACCGAGTCAAATACAAGAACCCAATATTCTAGCTTAAGACCAATCTTTTCTCATAAAAGTTAATTGTGTAATAGCTAAGAAATTAAATGAGATTAATTCTCTCTAATTAATTCATGGGCAATAAAGAGGTTATGAGGTTAGTATGAGATGTGGTAGAGGGCAGTGTATCACTCACTCACTCATCCATTACTTACTTATTCATTCTTTCGTCTTGTATCTCCCATTTCTTGCTAGAGAGCAGAGATTCTTTGTAAAAGAAATCATTGGGATTGAAGAGACTAGAAGAGAATCCTTTTGTTTAGCTATTTTTCTTTTCTCTTCTCATTTGATTTGTGAGTCAAATTAAAGTTGTTTTTTTATGCTTAATTCCCCAATTTTGTGAAATTGAGTATCAAAGTTTGGTTACAAGGGGTGGATATTGCAATAATAGATCACTAACTATGGCTCAATTGCTCATCTAGGACCAAGATGGAGCCTTAACTGATAAATGTGCTTTTTACCAATTTCTTGTGCGGTTATGTTTGTTTCTTACTGAATAACTTGAGCTTTATTCGATCCTAATTTATCTATACAAATTAATACTATTGTTTATTTAGGTTGATTTCAATAGTTTAATTTACTAGTTCATTTATGTTTTAGACCTTGTAGACTAATATAAAATTATGCAATTGTGTGTGCAATTATAGTTGTTGAGTTTGAATAGTTTATATGAGAATTAGAAGAGTTATGTCTCAAATAAATGGTTCATCTAACCATTAGATAAGCCATGTCAAAATTCAAATGGCAATTATAATTCACCTTTTTAATTTATGGCCTAATGCTTGTAGTTTAGGTTATTTAAGGGACTAATTAAACCTCTGCTTGAGTTAGTAATTCAAAATTAAAGTAATTAGTGAAGTCAAAGGCTTGGACTATCTCTAATTTAATATTTCTCTCTTACTTTTTTAACTTGATATTTTTCCTTAGCTTTATTGTTTTTAATTTGACTATTGAACTCATTAGTTGATTCTTTGGTTTAATCGGGAAAGCTAAAATTAATAGTTACTATAGTTATCCTTGGGAAATGACACTTACATACTCACCGATGTATAACACCTTGCATACTTGCAAGTGTAGGTTCTAATTTTTACGGCCTAAAGATCCACACCAATGGACACCAAAATGTCATCTCTAAACACATCTAGCCCAATAGCTAATTCATTTGGATTCATCTTTTCGTGTTATGTTGAAACCCCAAACACACCAACTCAATGCTTATCTACAAATACCCAAAATATATGCTTATCTATACATCAAATAAATACTCATTAATATTTACATACTAACAATAAAGACTTATCTAGATATCGAATAAATGCTTGTTATAATATGAAATAAATACTCAACTTATAAAATAACATTAATGGGAAAGTTTTTTAAAAGAACATGGTTAAAGAATGGAAAAAACATCAACTTCTTATTAGAGACCATCATAAAAAATATTCATTAAAGCTACTTCTTTTAAGAAGGGGTAACTGGCATGGCAAAAAACCTTTTAAGAAGAAAAAGAAAAATTAATGTAGACCTAAAAATTAAAAAAAAAAATCTAAGAAAAAAACGAAATCCATCATCTAAGCCCGTCATGCCAAAGTATATTTTACTATATTATCTCACCAAAGCGAGGCTAAAAGGATAAATCATCAAATTGTACTACTTCATAAATCTCTATTTTACTTCCCACTAGAGCCAGGATACAAGCTAGCCAGTGAGACTCGGTCGTTGAATCGCAGGCCAACAGGCCTCGAATCCATAAACGACGCTGCATTGTGAACCAAAGGAGGCAAAGTGGTTCACGAGTTAAGGATGGGCAAGCCAGATTTACCTATTTTATAATTTTGTAATCTTTCTTATTTTTTATTAAAACGCACAATACTATTGAGATTATATCGAGTTTTACATAATTAAGGCTTTGGTGAGTTTAAACAATTTTTAATTTTTCTAACAATTTATATTATATTATTTATAAAATTAAAATTTATATAATTGAAACTTGTACAATATAATTGAAATTTGTATTGTCTGTGGAACTTTTACAATAATTAATATATACATATTAACTTATCGCAAATAATAACAATAATAGTGTATTAGCATGTGGACCAAAGCTCACAAGTAAGATATTACTCACCTAAGGGTATCATATATTTTCATATGAGGCATCCTAGTAAAGTAATAACAACTGTAACTGTGGTCCACATAAAGTAATGATTTTAAGTAATATACAATCTAAACTTTGCGTGCAGTGCCATTAATATTCTTACATTCTTATTGAACCATCTAAGTTGTGATGTTGCAAAATATTTTGCTACTATGATATCATCACTCAGAGAAGTCAATAAGTCTATAACAGAGACTGGGAAGATTTATAAACAAAGTTTAGCTTGTAATTATTAAAGTAAATTGGTAAATACTGACTTATATGTTATTATTTTATAAAAAATGTACTAATATGAAATTAATTTAATTATGTCTAAATAACATAAAAAAAAATAATTATGGTTTTGTATTTTTAAATATAATGAAATTTGCTATTTTGTACCCTGGATTTGAGGGGAATTAAACGGGCTTAATCTTAGTATAATTAGTTAATTAAAATATTTTATTTTCCAAAAATATGATTAAGTAATGTATTATACGCATCCTATACGTTTCAAAGAATTTTTGCAATTCCTTGCAACATATGGAGAATCAAAGCCCTTGTAGTTCATATTGTATGTTACTTTATTAGTAGGAGTCATAGAATTATATGTGGACAAAAACTCATAAGTTGGATCTTATCATGAGTCGTTATATAAGCCACTTATTAGGTCAAAACGGCAACTGTGGTCCACATACAAGCAATGATTTCAAATAACATGCAAAATCAACTTTGTGTATGATCCTATGAATCTTTTACATTCTTCTTGAACCATGTATTCTTTTTTGGAAAGTAAATTTTTATTGCTTCTAAATTAGAAGTGGAAAAGTACAAAGGAAAAACTTGATCACTATTCTGCCAGTATCACATCAGTATTTAACCCTAAGGATACTCATTTGACTGTGGAAGAAATGTAACAGACATACTTAGATCCTTCCACAAAAGGGCTTTGGATTATAACTTGCTAAGCACATAATTTCTCGTTTTCTTCGACCCTTTCCTCGTCATCTTAAATATATAATCATCATAATGACCTTGACAAGATCCTAATATCTTCTACTTTTTACATTGAAAAGTGTATAATTTCTTTCTAGTCACGCTATATGCACAGCATCCACTACGACAACTTTTGCTATCATCTTCAGAGTTCTGTTACAGTTGCTTGCAAGCAAGAACCATGTTTCTATTCTATCCTACCATGTGGAAATAGATATCTTAACCCATTAAACTAAAGATTTCCATACCTTAGTAAAAAACTTAAAAAGTAAAGGTGTTTATGACTCTTGTCTTGCTCCTTAAAGGGATACAGTTGCAGGTCAAATTGATGTCCTATTTTAATTCTCTGCATTCCGTTCTTTGTTGGCAATCTAGCATGGCTACTATCTATAATATAAGTCTATGCTTGGGTTGTATTATGCTGCCCTGCGTTAATTTACCCTTATCCTAAGATGATCCTCAAAGCATAGCTAAGTAACTATGCTCGATCCGACTGGTACCTCTATGAGATAAGATGCTACTTTGGAACCTTTACTATTAAACACTTTTTTCTTCTCACCTATACAACCTAGTTAGTGCACAACATCTCTTATATGTCGTGATACTTTATATAAAACAAGTTTTGATCCATTTAGTCCAGAACTTCTCTTAGTGTCAAAGCCATAGCATTTTCGTCATAGATGCAAGATTTGATGTTTTATACTGAATAGCCCCAGCACCCTGACCTCTTTGGTGATAAAATAGTCCCCCAAGCTACCAAGGCTCTCCTTCCTTTATTGCAGTTCCCTGGCCAAAGAAATGTTTTGCAGTTACTTTTAATTACTTTTGTTGGGTTTATGGCCCAAAATCACGGGTATCGGCACGGGGAGCCCATGCTACACAGACACGGACGTGTCAAGACGAAGGAGCGCCAAGCCAAGAGAAGGCAGAAAATTGGCACAGGGGAGCCGTGCCATGTGGTGTGACCGTGCCACATGGCACGGTCGTGCCACGTGTGTTTTGG
>NCQV01096929.1:24496-46004 GCA_002740545.1 Lophocereus schottii
TTATATCTGCGCTGTTGGAACTGGGATTTTGAAAGGCTTGGTTTTTATTTCATTTATTCCTGGATATTTATGTTGAAGTTGCATTAAGTTTGCCTGTTTACCTTAACTTTATTTAACGTATGATGGGTCTGGAGTACGTGATGATGACACTGATGAAGCAACTGAACCCAAGACTGAGCGTAACAAAGCCAATGAAGGAAGTTTTTTTGAGAAGGTAACTTGAAGGCTCTTGGATGTGCTGAATCTTTGCCTTCCTGATTTCTGTTTTTATATTGTAACATCTGCCTCGTGCTTGCAGTTGAAAGAGGAAATTGAGCTCCGAAAGCAAATGAATTTAGCTGAGCTCAATGATCTGGACGAAGCCACTCGAATAGAAATAGAAGGCTTTAGAACAGGGACTTATGTGAGATTGGAGATTCATGCTGTTCCTTATGAGATAGTTGAATATTTTGATCCCTGCCATCCTATTCTTGTTGGTGGAATCAGTCTTGGGGAGGACAATGTTGGATACATGCAGGTTAACTTCGCATTCAACTTCCTTCATCAAGTTACATTCAACTTGCATTTCGTTCTCGCCAAGAATTTTGTTTTGTACATGGAGTATTTTAAGCAATTGGCTGTTGGACACTTTATCCCTTCTCATTCTTGATTGACTGTCCGGCTAGCAGGACTTGCAATGTGTATCTGACACTCAGACCTTGTGTTACAGGCCAAGATAAAGCGTCACCGATGGCACAAGAAAGTTCTTAAAACGAGGGATCCAATAATTGTTTCTACGGGGTGGAGGCGCTACCAGACAACACCTGTTTATGCAATTGAGGATCGTAATGGAAGGCATCGGATGCTCAAGTACACTCCTGAACATATGCACTGCCTTGCAATGTTTTGGGGCCCTCTTTCTCCCCCCCAAACTGGAATCATTGCTGTACAAAATCTAACAAATAATCAGGTTTGAGACTTTCCACTATGTGATGTCTGACTAGAAGACGGCAAACAAGGATTTTACCCCTTGGTTTTTTGGGGGGGGGGGCGGCTAATACAGAACCTTTTCCATTTAGAGGATACATGACCTATATTGGTGGTCATTCACTACCTATATTGATACTTTCTGTTGGGTATAGCAAAACCTTTGGGCACTATAAATTGTAATTTTAGTTATGGTTTCTTTTTGTTTATAAATGACATTTCCCTCTCAGCTGCTCCCAGAGCATCAGCAGTGTCTGTTTCTCCTTCAAAAAAGGAGGGAGCGGGGGATCCCATATTTGGGACTTTCCTTGAAGTTGCATGCATAGGGAAGTTGTGGCGACTTTGTTCTAAGGGGTTCCACCACAAGATAAGAGAGACTGTTTTGGGGTTCACATGGATGATGATTTCTTGTTTGATAGTTCAAGGGAAAGACTGGTTCATACATCAGATAATTGATATTTTCCCAAATTGAATTTGGGAGCATTGTGAGCGAGGATTCAAAATGCGGTTTCGGTTGTGATTGCGGTTTCGGTCGCGATATGGAAAAATCGTTCTAATGCGGAAATCGTGTTCCATATTGCGGCGAAAACGTGGTTCGGCCACCTTTGAGTAGGAGATATGTCAGGGATTTTAAAATTTGTGCTTTTCGTTTGCAACAACATTTGGATCATCCTGACCTGCTCAAGTGGGATCTTTGATGTTGATGCTGTTTCTTCTGCGCAAGTTAAACATTGGTCTGCTCTCTGAAATCATCCCTTTGTCTCTGAAATTTCTCAGGCATCATTCAGAATCACAGCAACTGGAAAGATACTAGAGTTCAATCATGCAACTAAGATAGTGAAGAAAATAAAGCTCGTTGGTCATCCTTGCAAGATTTACAAGAAGACTGCACTTATCAAGGGGATGTTTACTTCAGATCTTGAAATAGCCAGATTTGAAGGTGCACAAGTTCAAACTACCAGTAAAATTCGTGGACAAGTGAAGAAGGTAATGAAAATTGCAATTTGAATGAGTCCTGGCTTTCATGTTAGTCATGTAGTCAGCAGGTTCTTCTACTTTCTTTTGCGAAAAACATTTCTGTGGTGCTTTGGGCTTTAGGCAAGTAATATATCTGATGTTATAATTGTAGATGGGCTTTCAGGAAAGGAGAATGGTAGTAGTACTGCACTATTGCCATGACCTGGGGTTGGGTTGGGGAAGAAATTATTAGGCCATTTCGAGTACTTGTTTGCAAAGCTGGCAAAATGTCTTTGGAAAGGGGGAGGGGGGCTATGAGTAATCTTGAACGAACTTGTTTTATGAAGCTGGTAAAATGTTTTTGAAAGTCCATGTAGTCTCTCTTGTGAATTTTACTGCTAGACTTGTGATGTTGTTATCCAAGACTATACCTGCGTACATAGAGTGGGTAGGTGAACAATTTCCTAAATCTACAAGACCAGAATTTGGATGTCCTGGAAGTGCTCCAGCCAGGTTTTCTGATGGCTCATAATCCAAGTATTTGCCATGAGAAGCATATTTCCATTTCCCTCCTCTAATTAAGGTCTTAATCGCTTCTGCAGGCAGCAAAAGATGTTATTGGCAGTCAAAAGAGCAAAAATGGGGCGCTGTCGGAGGAAGGCATTGCGAGATGCACATTTGAGGATAAGATCCTTATGAGTGATCTGGTTTTCTTGCGTGCATGGACTCAAGTTGACGTCCCCCGCTTTTTCACTCCATTGACTACAGCCTTGCAACCTCGTGATCGAACTTGGAAAGGGATGAAAACTGTTGCAGAGTTGAGGAGAGAGCTGAATCTTCCAGTCCCTGTCAACAAGGATTCAGTCTATAAGGTAGTGTAACGTAACAATTTGGGACTTCAATCCCCAGATTCCTGCTTTCAGCTGAACATCATATATCCCCTAAATGATTTAGTTCTGTGTGCCACGTTCAATTGATGGGTAATTTCTCTGTATCTGTTTCACAGCTGATTGAAAGGAAACCAAGGAAATTTAATCCATTGGTCATCCCCAAGTCACTGCAAGCAGAGCTTCCGTTTGCTTCAAAGCCCAAAGATATTCCAAAGAAGCGACGTAAACCCCTTGAAAGTAAGAGAGCTGTTGTTATAGAACCTCGTGAGCGGAGAACACTCACACTGATTCAACATCTTCAACGTATGCGCCACGACAAGGTATGCCAATATGCCATTCCAGTTAAATTATTAATGTGCTTAATGTGGCTATGTTCTGGGGCGACTAATGTGCTTATGTCAAGGTTGCACATTGACCTTATGTTAGTGGGCTAGCTAGGCGCAAGCTGCTTTCTGTCAAGCTTTTATATGACGGTAGACCTAGGAACTGTGAGCATGCGATAAAATCGAGGGTTTGGGGGGAGAAAAACCACAAAATGGGAAGTTGGAGCGTTTTTTTCGTTGGCTTCGTAGTTTCAGGTCTACCTAGTAGTTTGTGTCGTCCCTACGTATAAATTCTGATGGCTTTGTATGGTTGCTGTGATGCAGGAGAAGAAACGAAAGCAGAAGGAGCAAGAAAAGAGAAAAGCATTGGAAGCACAGAAGGCCAAGGAAGAACTAATTTCTAAGAAACGACAGAGAGAGGAACGGAGAGATAGATACCGCGAGCAGGAGAAACTAAAGAAGAAAATGCGCAGAACAGCAGAAGATTAGACTTAGTTTCCAACGTAGGAAGATATTTAAGTGAGCATTTTTTTGTGAGATATTTGAGCATGTCTCTGCCATTAATTGAGCTTTTTTCATTAAATTTTAACATAAGGTTTATGAGGATTTTGAACACTTCTGTCAGCTTTTGTAAGATAAATAAGGTTTATTAGTTCAAAAACTCTGAACACTTCTGTCAGCTTATGTGTTTTAGAAGAAGTCATTGCCTCGGCAAAATTATCTTACGAAATTTTATCTGGGTTTTTTAGAATCCGTCTCTTAAATAGCACGAGTGCTTAGGGGGTGAAATTGCTTATATCTGAATCTTTTCACGTTTTGCAAAAGCATCGGAAAATTGGAGAATTGATAGGGGGGAAGAAACCTAGAAATTCTAGGCTTGTAGACTCAAGATTGTGATTCAGAGGTTTAAAATGGTAGAAGTTGTAAGTGTTTGATTCAGAGGAATTTTAATCCTTTCCGAAATACGTTAATGAAGGATGATAATCCCCTCCCTAATGGTGCTTAAATCACCGTGCTTTTCAACGCAGAACAGGACAAAGTGCCACTGCAAATACCAGNNNNTCGTTGGTAAAGGAGATTCTTTTGATGTTGCAAACCTACAAAAATAATCAAAAATGAAAAGTAATGATGGCTGATAGGTTGTGGGCCAGCGCCAGACTGATGGCTAGTCTCTCTCCTCCCTGATTGGTTGTAGCCGACCTCGATTTGAGGGTTTTTTTTGGGCTTTTTATTAGCTTTTTAATCAAACCCTACGAGGGACAAACGACACCTACGTTGGTGCAAACTTACAATCGAGCCTCACCTTTAATTCATGGTTTGTGGTGTCAGTTACGTGTCATTGGTTTTTTTTTTTTTTTTTTTGCTTTAGAAAATTACTTTACTTTTTTTTTGACCCACTCATTATTTAAATTAGTACAATTGGAAAAAAATATATAAAAAAAAGCACTTAATTTGTATATAATAGATGATGCACGTAAATTTCTTATTAAAATTGTTTTAAATTTTGAAATGAGTAAGTTATTAATGATAAGTGTTGATAAATATTGTAACAAAAACTAGAATATATGGCTCAGCGCTATTCAATAGATTGATATAGATCATTGTTGATTGGTGCTAACTGTTAAATATTGATAATTAGTTGTTATGATGAATTGAGAAAAATGAGTGTGTGTGTGCGGTTTTTTTTTTTCCCACCTTCTAGATGAATCTCTGTTTTTTGGTGTTTAACTTTATATGAAAATAGATTATAATTTTACATTCAGAAAACTAATTGTGCATGTTAAATATTTTAAGAATAAAAGGTTGCGTTTTTAATTTGAAGAACATATGGTGACTAATCCTATGTCATTTAATGTCGGTTGGAGGTGGTGAACCCAATCAAAAGCTTTCACTTATTACTATCATCACATTCTATTAAACATATAATTAATAAAAAAGAAAGCACTTTCAAACAATTTCTAACAGTGAAAGAACAAAACGTAAAGGGAGGACATGAAGGCTAAAAGAAGATTAGCTCATGCTCTAATTGCTCTAATTGTTGAATTTATAACTCAGATCAAATTGAATGTCGCACTTATAACATTATTAGCAACCAAAAAAAAAAAATGCTTACTCATTCAAAGAAAATTTGCAACGGGAAAATGTGTGGCCTATGAATCTTATATGTATTTTTTACTTTTATTGATTTTTTCTCCTAGCATTGGTCTTTTGGCTTGAAGAATGAAATTTTATCTCTATAAATTTGTCATGAAACCATTTATCAGGCTTTCTTTGGACGAGGGCTGTATGCTAATAAAATACTGAATTGATTTACATTAGAGACGCTAAGAAAACAATGATAAGCATTACGCTTTTCATTTAGGAAGACCCATGAAAGCAAAGTATTTTCATAGCGAAAGAGATAAGGAGATCGTCCTCATTTTCGATCTCAGATTTACAATCTCACACTATAATATAATTAGTTCAACTCATTGATGTTAAAAAGTACAAAAAATTAGAAGTATGTTCCATTCAATTCAAAAGGAGGGCATGTGTGGAATGGTACAATATTTGATCCCCTTTTCCCCTTTTCAAAAGGTGCTTGAATCATCCTCCTTTGATCCTTTCCCATTTGTCCTCACCAACTCCCATTTTCTCTTGGGAACAGGAGATAACTGCCTATACAATTACCCCTTCTCTTTTTCTCTTTCTTTTTCTTCTTGGCCAAGGGCAATTTTTTGGCATAGAAAATGGATAAAAGGTTACGTGGAACAAAATTAAAAGATGGTGGAAAATGAAAGTAAAGGCCGCTTGAGTCCTGCTGGATCCTTCACCACTAACAATGAATGAGACCCCATCTAGGCTGCATTGTAAATATTTGAGGCCCACTCACAGATTCATGGTTTATAACTATGAGAAATGGTCTAGTAAAATTTACAGAGGATAGAATGCCGGTTTTATTACAACTGTAGAAAGTGTCCGCCTCTTTTACAGTGTATTTCTCTTTTATATCTTTTTTTATTAGGACACCGCCATGAGATAAGTGAATTCTATTGGTTAAAAAAAAATACCTTTTGATTGTCCACCCGTCCGCTGTATACTATAGAACTCTTTCATAAGATATCTATGTAGTAATTACATATGGTATTCATATGTGACACCTATTATACTAACGTAAAAGCTATTGGTGAAAAGGAAAATTTCAGACAAACTCTCTTAACAAAGAATTTAGATTTGTTATATTGTGCTGAACGTTACAAAATTATTTTCCAACAAGTTTGAGTGTCATTTTTATTCCAATGTTTACCCCTTTTACGCATCAAGATAAATTTATTGGGTACATATAATTTCATGGCAAGTTTAATAGTTATTTATTTCCATTAAAACTAACAAAGTTTTGCATCCACCATAGGGGGAAAAAACCTTACTAACACCAATATCCAAGTGGATCGGATTTTATCGTTTTCAACTTGACTGCAAGATATATAATGTTTAATCTTTTGCAGACTACTTAAATTATATTTGATTTCATTGATAACTGCTTATTTATCTTCAATAATCTTAAAACTTACTGCCTTTTTCACCTTTTATGTATTGCGAACTGTCGCATCCATAAGCATTCTACTTGACATGCGCCACGTTATTAATTTCCCTGTTGAATTTTGTAGACATCTACTTCTTGTCATATATATATTTTTAAGACTTTTTCCTGTGAGAAAATTCGTTTTGTTAACCTTATTCACTACGTTTTGAAATGAAGCAACTTATCTTTCACTAATGAAGATATTCCCGTTTGTCATTTTCATATAAAGACCGCTGGCATATGTCCCCAATAGAAGGCTTATATTATCAGTCAATTGCACGATTCAAAAAATATCAGCACATAGTCCACATCACTATGAGCATCTTTTCTCTTCTTAGTTGTCACATGTTTCATGGGTTGTGGGCTTGTGGCTTATGACCATTAGTGAAACCTTTTCCCCCCATCTCAACAATTTTACCAGTAAAAAACAAGAAGCAAAAGCAGGATAGAAAGAAGAGTAGTTAATGCCTAGTTATTGAGGCCATAATATTTGCCCAAAAAATAAAAAAATGATGAAAGGGAAGGCCAAAAATAAAAAATCTGTTATGTTTTGACCAATTCTACTTGTATCTCTTCTTTGAGTAAAGTTTGAAGTTCGATGCGAAGAAATAAATTTCGTGTTAATGATTCTGCTCTAAAACCATGTTTGGGTTTTTTTGGGGGTAAGGTTATGTGACAGATAATTTTCTTAATTAAATCTTTTGATAATGGTTTGGATCAATTAAGTATTAAAATTAGTGGTCTAAATATGTTAGGTCCAAATTTTGCTTTTTCTCCACTTAGAACGTATTAACCTTTTTTTTGAGTTATACTAAAAGATTCTGAAGAACAGTGTTTTAAATCTTTCTTCTTCGATTCTTCCACTGGATCCACTCAACCTACCGAAAACCAAACACACAAAAAGAAACCAAAGAGAAAGCACTATGGCCATATTACAACTTAATGGTCCTCCATTCATTTCTCTTCATGTCTTTTATCCTATTCAAGGTCCCCCATATTCCACCATTCAATGTCAATTCGAGTAAAATTATCGTTGTTATAGTGAGTTTTTTTTTTTTGTTTTTTGGGTTTATTGAGGATCGGAAGAGGTAATTTACCTAAATATATAGATTAATTTATTAGCAATGAGTAAAAGACACAATTTGGTTTGTTTAATCCTTCATCTAAGACCTCCTAATGCAATGTACTGACTCATACCGTCCACCAATTGTGACTTTTAAAACAAAGCGCAACAGCGCATGAGTCAGCAAAAGCATTTAATGCACATCCCTTCTCCCTGTAGTTCTCATAGGCCATGGCCAGCTAGCTACACATAACACGTTGGACCACACAAGAAAAAGCCAAACTACGACGTTTCGAGTGTCTTTTTACCTGCTCACTGTCACGCTGTGCACTGTCCACCGCAATTTCACCAGAAGTTCCTTCTCTTCACGCTCTGACATTTTCTCGCTCCTGGCTTTTATCCGTAATTGTTTTTAATGAGTACTTGCTCAGTTGCTCCCTCGTAGGGGGGAAAAAATATATATATATATATATACAGTTATTTTCATCTTCATATTTACATATTGAAAATATAAAAAAATTTGCATTAGACATATTTGCCTAGCAGCAGCATGTTGAAATGCTTTTTTAACGAATAAACATACTAATAAGTTTTCAAATAATGAAATTTCGACGGTGTTATTACACTTAAAAATTCATGTTTTTTACAATGAATATGGGATAAACACATTATGTATTTTTTCTAACAAATTTTGAGTATTAATGTATAATAAATTGTTCTTAATTTACAATATCATGTTAGTAATATTAGGAATGAGCGTTTTGTAAAATATTCTCACCGTGAAATAATCTTTAGATTATTAAAACAATGTGATAAATATCCACGATCGAACTTAGTTAAAGACTTAAAAAAAAAAGATATAGTGCTTAGATGGAATAAAAGAGTGCTGATTTACGCTATGAAATGATTATTATTAGAGATGCATCTTCCAAAATACTTCTATTCTAATTAAATAAACATTTTGTGAATTATTAAAATCTTGCATTAAAAATAATGATCAAAGTCAGCCTAGTAATTCTTCTTTGTGAAAAAAACTAGTTCTACCTAATCTCCTTCAAAAAGATCAAAGTTTATGTTGACGGCCTCCGATTACTGGGTTTTCCTCCCTAAACCTTTCATCCACGTTGATGCATACATCATTGCTTTCTTTGGCTAAAGCCCTCTTATTTTCGATTTATTATTTGAAGAATAAGTTTGGATAAATTCAATTTAGAATTAAAAAAATTCAACAAAGACGTTCAGAATAAGTTCAGTAAATAAGTTCATAAATTTGTAAATTCATAATAAATTTAGTAAGTAAATTCAAAATAAATTTAGAATAACTTTAAATAAAGTCAATTTAGAACAAATTTAAATAAAATAAACCGAAGAAAACAAAACCTCATACCTAATCCCCGTCAAAAATATCAACGCCTACATTGACGTCCTCCGATTATTGGTTTTCCTCCCCAAACTTGTCATCACATGTTGATGCATACACCATTGCTTTCTTTGGCTAAGGTAAAGTCATTTTCCTCTCATTTTCACCGATGATTCTAGAAAGATTGTGATGAGTACGGACAATATCGGCAGTTCGATGACTATCTACTCCTTTGCTTCCCCCTCCCCCCAGCCTCTTCTTTTGTATATTCTAATTTTTACATTGAGACATTCAAGTGCAATATATTAATGTTTTAGATAAATAATTTACATGTTTATAGTAAATATATAATATATAGATCTTATAACTTAGAAGTTCTGATAGAGTTAAATCTTACATAGCAAATATTTTTTTTCCCATGAAGATATATATAACCAATTTGAAGTTAAGTGTGCTATTAGATTTCTTATATTAATCGGGCCTTAAACAAAGGAGTTAGGTATAAAAGTTTAAATGATATTCCTATCCAAAACTTATTAATAATGAGTTGAGTGACTCATAAATTTATATACATTCGAATTCTTTAATTTTATCAACATGTGACAGATTTCATTTTTATACTTCGACATCTTTACATATTAATTTGTCATTTTCTTTTATTTCTAGCATTTAAGTCACTCCAACCGATGGATGACTCACTGACATCATGTAAGGAGCAAACAAATTATACACATAAGTTACAGTTCTTTGAGCGCCAACCTTTAGGGATCAAACGGTTAGTCATGTAAGAGCATTTTCAGCTATAATTTCAAATTTTAGAACTCTACTCTGTCATATAGCAAAACTTTCATCTTTTAAAACGTGTATTCATTCACTTTTTTAATCGATGAAATTCTAACTTGAATAGCCCAATAAAACATTTGCCATTAGCTCACCTCATAACGTATGATATATATTTTTTTCAATCCATAAATAATGCTTTTAAACAAAAAAAAAGGAAAATAAGAAAACAAAAAGTTTGGAATTCGTCAGGAAAATTGTTCCCACCACGTGACAAAAGCTTTGACAACAAATGAGAATCTAACATGTGGCGGAAGGGGTGCGTAGTACGCTGCGGATGCGCTAAATAGAAGCGCGGAAAACACTGTGAGGACGACGTGGAATAGGTTCACCCAATGGAAGAGTGACATGTCAAGCTACGCAAGATGCAAGTGTGAGCCTTGCTGGATGGAGAGCAAGTTGAATGTTATAGTTAAGGGGGTCAAAGCTTGGGCATCACGCATCGGCATCAGCATCAGCATCAGCATCAGCATGAGAACAGCAGAGCTTCAATCAATGGTGGCCAATTTGACACCACATCTGTGTACTTTTATGCTCTTTTTCCATCCCAGTAAGGTGATATTACATTTTTTCTTTGCCAAAAAAGTCACATTTGTGTTTCTTTTATCATTATATTATTATTATAGTCGGATGGTACTATATTTTTATATTAGTATTCATTAAAGACCCTCTAACTTCATGAATTTTTTTAAAAAAGGTTTATCTAAAAAGATGATATTGAAAAACCATCTATTTTAATGTTAAAAGTTAAGGACGTTTTATGTAAATGAAAGACAGCCTAAAATCATATATTATTTTAAAAGTCTTCATAAAAGCTTTTTTTTTTTTTGATAAGAAAGGTAAGCAGTAACATTTAGGCAGACATTCTCCCAAGGGTTCTCACTAAATTATCCTCATAGAGGGCAGAAAGAAGGTCCTTGTATGGGATCACATTCCAAACACATTCCAAACAACCGTGGAATGTAATGAATGACTGAACTTTGTCAGTCAATCAGCTGTGTAATTACTCTCTCTAAAAATATGATGAATAATAACTTTATTACATAATTTAGTGTAAGCTAATATATCCTGCACGAGTAATTGAATTTTCCATGGGGGTTAAATATGTCCCCAAACTGCTTGGATGAGAATTTTATTATTTCCTTCAATTTGGATGTGAGTGAAACTTGCTTGGTCTGCTTCTTTAAGATCATTACGCATTGGTGTTGCTTTTGCTACTAAGATTGATGATTTTCCCAAATTGAATGTTAAACCTTAGATGAACTTTCCTTCTCAGTCATGGATGATGAATCCTCCTACTGCACCTTGTGATGATTTGGATCCATCAAAATTAATTTTGATGAACCCCCTCGTGGCTTCTTCCATGCTACCCAATATGTCTTCTTCCGGTTCGCGATTGAGATAATTGGGTTTGGTAGTTGAATTGAATATGTGAGGTTGTGTCTAATGCGTCATTCAGCAGTAACTTTTATGGCTCTAATCAATGTTATTTCTGGGATGAGCATTTCATTACGAAACACCATATTGTTCCTTATTTTCCATAAACTCCATAGCAGGGTATTTCATAAAAGCATGTACATAGGAGAAGTGAAGCGTACAGCGATATGCATAAGATCAGAAATCTTGAGCATATATAAGTAAGTAGTTTAATTCACTCTTGGTCAATTAATTTTGAATTAAAGTTTCATTTGAAATAAGTAGATTGTTCACTTTAATAACAATAATTTGTATAAATTTAAAAGTTTTATTTTTTTAACCTCATTTACCAAGCATTCTTACTACAAGAGCTCCTTCAAACTTTGAAATAATGCATTCAGTGTTTATATGTTGTTCGAAGCAAATTTAGTGACATGAAAACAAGTACCTTAACTTTCTGTTATCAATATGTTAACGTGTCTTTAATCGAATGGTTAGTACACCCATAATCAAAGACACCTTATCTTATAACTATCAGCGAACCAAATAAGTAGTAGCAAAATGATTTCTACTACTAAATATATACTCAAAAACTGATACCATAACAACCCCATGTTCTTTTCTTCTCATATTGGTGAATCAAGATTCACTAGACAACCAAAATCAAATGAGCATACCATTAGACATTACACACTACACACTCATTTAGTCATTTCCGCCCAAAAGGCGCCCAGGAGGAGGGATTTGCGTCAACACCCACCACAGCCAGGGCCCCACCACATGCTAGACGCCAATTTTCACTTCACGATAAATACCTCTCAACTGAGGCATCAGAGAAGTTCATCATCATCATCATCATCATCATCATCTGAATTCCCTGCAAACCC
The DNA here is from genome assembly GCA_002740545.1 of Lophocereus schottii. NCBI lineage: Eukaryota > Viridiplantae > Streptophyta > Magnoliopsida > Caryophyllales > Cactaceae > Lophocereus > Lophocereus schottii. Next base: position 36,761 of record NCQV01096929.1, read on the forward strand.
ATCCATGATTTACTCCAACTTCACCAAGCCTCCATTCCACACTCCACCACTCTCTTTTCCCTCCCCACCTCTCCCCCGCAACCACTCCGTCACCGCCGCCGCCACCACCGCCGCCGCCACCATGTACTCATACTTCCCCGCCCAACTGCCAACATTCACACCCTCCTCACTCTTCGCCACCTACGCCTCAATCTCCGCCATGGTCATGCTTCTACGATCGGTCCTCAACGACGTCATCCCTTACCCTGCACGAGCCTACATTTTCTCTCTCGTCTGCTCACTCTTCCGCTTCCGAGGCTCCAAACTCACCCTCGTCATCGAGGAGACCAACGGCACCGGCATCGGCCGCAACCACTACTACGATGCGGCGGAGCTCTACCTCGCCACCAAGGTCACTACCCCGTCGACCGACCGGCTCAAGATAAGCAAGTCCTCTAAGGACAAATCCCCCACCATCCGATTCGAACCGGGCGAGCAAATCAACGACTGCTATGAAGGCGTCCACCTGAGGTGGCGGTTCGGGTGCTTAGAGTCCGGGAAAGGCCGGCCGAGAGGTTTCGAAGACGATCCGGACTCTGGTGGCGCCGTTTCGGTCTTCAAAACGCGTTTCTTTGAGCTCAGCTTCGATAAGGAGTTTCGAAACACGGTGATGAATTCTTACTTGCCCTATGTTGAGGCTAAGTATAAGACCGTCAAGGAGGAGGACAGGGATTTGAAGCTCTATACCCTAGGGCACAGGTACAAGATCAATGTTCTCCACACCACTGAATCTCTCTCCCTCTCTCTCTCCCCTTTTTTTTTAAAAAAAAATTGATTTGCGATTATGTTTTAGCTAGAAATAAGCTCGAACGTCACTGTTTCATTATTTTTTATTAGAAATATCACTATTTTTCTGAATTTTGATTCCAATTTTCACTATTTTCTCGATTTTTGACTCGAATTGCCACCGGAAAACTCAAATAAGTGGCAATTGAAATGAAAATTGAAAATTGGGGTGCAAAATAAAATACAATCATAAATAAATGTAACAAAAATTGAAAATAGAGTGGCACTCACTACTAAGACTGTTGATTGTGTACAAGCAGGTCTAGCTACGGAAACGTGTTCTGGGACGCAACGAATCTGGACCATCCATCAACATTTGACACATTGGCGATGGACCCAGATCGAAAAGAGGTGATCAAGGACGATCTGAACCGGTTCATAAGGAGGAGGGAGTTCTACAGGAGAGTGGGTCGGGCATGGAAGAGAGGGTATTTGCTATTCGGGCCTCCGGGTACGGGTAAATCGAGCTTGATTGCGGCCATGGCTAACCATTTAAGGTTCGATATATATGATTTGCAGTTGACGAATTTGATGAGGGATTCGGAGCTGAGGAGGGTCCTGGTTTCTATTCCCAGTAGGTCCATTTTGGTAATTGAGGATATTGATTGCACTGTTGAGATTAAGGATCGTCGAAACAACAGCCACCACAGCAGCACCGGCGGTAGTAGTCCAAATGGGTCCAATCACTACTCTAAGAATCCAGAACCTCAGGTTTGCTCCTTTTTTGAATACTAAAACCCCTCTTTTTTGGTTTTTTTTTATTATAAAATATTTTTCACATGTGGAATGAAATTTCAAGGAAAAAAATAAAAATAAAAATGGATAATTAGGTGAGTTGGTACATATGGTATAGGAATGTCTAGAAATGTGTTGGTAAGGAGGCATTAGTTGATAACTCGATATTGTTTTGTTGATTCTAGTCTAATATAATGAACCGTTGTTTTGATTAAAAAGAAAAAAAGAAATAAGCGGTATTTCTCACCCAAAAAAATAATAAAAATAATTTGTACTATTATGATTATGTTAGTGAAGCACAGGATTTGTTATCTTAGATTGTTTTTTGTTAAAAAAAGAATACCAATTGAAGTGGAGGGTTTCAAATGAGAATATGTTAAGGAAATATTACGTCAAGTTCTGGCCCAATTTGATCGGGGTATGTTTTTAATTAGCCTAGGATGGTATGAAATTGCGTCAAGAGTGGCGGTGCTAGTGCTATGTGTGTTTAGTTAATGTCTTAGCAAGATTTGTATAGTAATTAGTTAGATAATTAATTTGTTAAAAAGCAAAGCACAATGCAGGTGACTTTGACATTTTATATTTGAGCATATAATTAATTAAATTTGGTAGGATCCTGAGTAATGCAATGGCTAGAACGATATTCCACTTGTGTCTGGTGGGTCTTCAAGCTTTACTTCATCTTAGATGTTGACAATTACTGTTTAATTAATGCATTAATCACAAATCACTTTCAATGTTTTCGATTTGATTTGAAAGATGTTTGACTAATTACTTAATGTATGTTTGTTTGTAGCTGTCACTATCTGGGTTACTAAACTTCATAGATGGCCTATGGTCAAGTTGTGGGGACGAGCGGCTCATAGTCTTCACCACCAACCACAAGGATAAGCTTGACCCTGCCCTACTTCGGCCTGGTCGCATGGACATGCACATCGAGATGTCTTACTTAACCGTCCAAGGTTTCAGGATCTTGGCCTCGAATTATCTTGATATCAAGGGGGGCTACCATGAGCTTTTTGACGAGATTGAACAGCTCATCGACACCATCAGGGTCACCCCGGCTCAAGTGGCCGAGGAGCTAATGAGAAGTGAAGATGTCATTGACGCTCTCCAGGGGGTTCTTAAACTCCTTAAGAGTAACGAGAAGGAAAACAAGGAGGCGGCAGTGAAAGCTGAAGGGGTTGATGCTAATTTGGATGTGAATGAAAGTACAGAAATTGAGGTAATCTGAAGATTATGTAGGAAATGGAATGAGTTGATTGGGTTGGGTTTCGGGTTTGCGATTAGGATGTGAAACAAATGATCTTTTAGTGGTTTTCTAGCTTTTGGGGGTGTGCTAGTAGTCTAGCAAGGTTGGTTTGGGGGGAAAGAAAGAAAGAAAGAAAGAAAGAAAGAAATACCTTGCCTTCAAGGTGTACTATATGTAAATTATCAGTCAGAAAGCTTGGGTTATGTTTATGATTTATCATTTTTGTTAAGTCTTTGTGTGATTGGGGCTTCTAGTTTTTACTTATGAGAAGTGGTTTCCACACGACAACAAATTCGATTTTATTGCCCTTTTGTCAAAGGAAAGATCTCGGAATTTTCCCACTTTACATCAAGTCATCTCAAATATTTAGTAGGAAGCATCACTACATTCGGACAAATTGAAATGCGTTTCCTCTTGCTAAGATGGAATTTTCCGCAAGTTATATACAGGGTACTTCTAAAGTGACATTCAACAATGACGCCAAACCACAACCCTCAAAGTCGTGGTCGTTTTGTTCATAATGAATAGAAAGTTATGATGCTAAAAGATAAATACTTTAGAAAATTGTAGATATGGAAGACATCTATACATCTACAGCACGACTTATTGGACATTGTCTTATAATCAATTATTGAAAAAAACAACTGTGATGTTTTAAAAAAGAAATAGTAGTTCATTCATAATCCACCAAAGCACCAAAACAACAAAGGGTCCCCAAAAAAGGTTTAAAGAATAGTTTGCAAGATTGTAATGCTCAACATAATCTATCAATTTAAAAAATCAATTTCTAAAAATCCTGTGAGAAGCAATTGTTGATATATTTTTTTTTTCTTTTTGTTGATGCAAATAAGGCGCAAAGACTTACATAAGCAAGACTTTAGTCCAAGCCTATGATAGTAATTGTCAACAACCTTATCAATTATGCTAACACACACTCATATTTGTAAAACTGTTTAGAAATAATTATCAAAGTCTCAACGATATATAGATGTGAATTCTTTTTTTTTTTTGGACACAAGGCACAATTGTTGATGTATTCAAGATTCGAATCTAAATCATTGTTAACGACTTTCAAAAACTTCAGAAATTGAACCAACTGACATCCACATTTAACTTTGAATCCTGATCATAGCGACATTGGTACCTCCCAGTGCCTCTAAATGGAAAAGTCTATTATTTAGGGAAGTCGGGCTAACCAAACCCCAAAATTGCACAGACATAAGGGCAGGGGGACCAGAGGCCCAAATTATATCAGCAAGCCCAATTCTGGTGGGCCTAGGGTGACAATAAGCCCATTAATTTCCACAGTGAATGAAGAAGTTGACTTGCGCGGTAAATCTTGATCCGACGGATAACTATAAATGTTTTAGACAGAGCGGCTCTGCCGTTCATCCGATCTTCGTTTCTCTCTCCTCTGGTTGTGTCAATGGACAGAGCAGGACGCAGGGATTTCGTCAAAATCTCTCCCTCGCTCTCTCTCTCTCTGTGCTTCGTCGACATTTTCGGCCATTTTTATACTCATCTCTCTCCTCTTTTCTCATTTGCAATTTTTTTTGGGCAAAGATGCTGCTTCTCTCTCTCCTCCTTCCGTATTATTGATCCCCAATTCTCCCACATTTTTCTTCATTTCTTCGGCTTCTGTTGTTTCATGGTGTTTCTCGGGGAGAGAGAAGAGAAGACGTAGATTCTTGGAAGCCGTTTCAATTTTTCTACCTAGGGTTAGTTTCAATTTCATCTCTGCACTCTTCAATTATAATGAATTAGATTCTTAGGGTTTATCTTGAATTGAGATTGTTTCGCTTTGATTCGAATTCGTTGATTTTGTTTAATAATGGTTTATTTAGGAGATATTGTTTGTGGCATTGCGAGTTTATGTGGATTTCTGACTGCTTGTTGAATGATTTTGATTGTTGTTTCTTTCTTCAGAGATTACTGAACGTTGGTAATCTAATTGGATTGATAAATTGAAAATTGTCAAATTGGTTGATTTATTCTTGTGAATTGCTTCTTTCGTCAATATTTTCTTTCGTTTTTTTAATTAAATAATTGATTAATTGGTGTCCCAGGAACTTGATGGCGGCTTCCGCAGTCTAATCTGACTTTTCGTAGTACCTTTGGATATTTCGCCGCTTCTACTGCACCATGGCGAGCAATGGTAAATGATCTTCTTCAAATGGACCTTTTGATACAGCCAATAGCTCTCCTTTTTATTTCATATTTTAAGTGCATTTAAGTCGATAAGAAAACTTTGAGTCATATCCAACATATTGACTAAAATTTTCATGACCAGATAATGTGTTACATGTCTTGTTTGGTGACAGTGAGGTTGCATTGCAAAAACTGTTGGAATATGGCCCCAAAAATTTTATATGCAATATTTTAGAAGATTTTATTCTATCTGATTTTGAGAGTTCAAGTATTATTAGGGAAGTTATTATTCCCATGATTTGATTTGGAATAAGAGTATTGTGGAATATTCCCAAGGGATAACTAGTTCTCCTATGTATTGAGCTGGGTATATGTTGAAGATGCATCTCGAAGGGTGAGATAGGGATTTTCTTCACCCAAGAAGGGCTGGTGTGAAGTCGGGTATTTTTGGGGTGTACACTGGCACCCTAGTAAACCCTAAGTATGTGGGACTGTGCGGGGAGTAAAGATAGATTCGTGAGAGTGTTGGGCTTCAAACACTTAACTAAGTAAGAGTGGGAGACGTTTTGTTATGAGTGTACTCAATTGTAATAATCTTTTCTAAGGGGTTTTCCAATTGTAATAATCTTTTCTAAGGGGTTTTCCAATTTTAAATTGGCTAGATGTGTGTATGTGTATGGCCAAATTGTATACTAAGCTTAGTATCAGAGGTGATTGCAGCTGGTTATGGGACAAGATCTGTGGAAGGCATGCATTAGAGAAAGTGGCATCACTGTTGGTTGTGGTCAACTTTGAAATGATATATCCGGAAGGCATACGCAAGAGAAATGAGTTGTTGATGGGTCGAGTGATGTTGGTTGATGCATTGGGAAGAGTTGAAAACTGCATGCAGATGTTGACGTTTGTTCTTCAATTGTTGACGGGTCAAAAAGGGATGTCATTCCTCGTTCGTTGTGGGATTGGGATGAATTTAATGGTGAATTGTCTTCCTACACAGAAGTAGTTGTCCACGAAACATATTTTTGATGTTGGGGAAATTGGTTGGAATTTTGCCCAAACAATTAAATGTGGAATATTTTAGATGATTTTATCTCGGTGAAATGTCAATTCTAGTAGTATTAGGAAAGTTATTGTTTCTAGAATTTCATTTGAAAGAGGAGTATTGTGAAACATTTCTAATGGATAGCTTCAAACCGAGGGCAGTTCTCCAATAAATACATAGGAGGTGGGCTTATGTTGGACATGTTGCAAAATGAGAGGGAATCGATGGCGTCTTGAGAGAGGGTGTACCCAATTGTAGTACATCTTTTTTTTTTTTAATTACAATACATGTATTGGTTGTTGCAGGAAGTTATTTTCCCCCCAAAATCTAGGAGGATTTTCCACTTAAATTGGTTGTTGTTTCTTATCTGCGTATGTGTATGGTTGAATACTATTGGTTCCATTCCCACCAACGTTGATGTGCTACCGAGATCTAGAGAGAGAGTCCACTTCAACTATGGCCCATGTTAATCAAAGACAAATTGAGCTCCATCCTAAAACCACTTTGTAATAAGAGAAGTAGCCCCCGCTGCCCCCCGAGCCTTTTGCTTCGTGGTTGTTCTCATCAAACTCTCAATGTAGGACGTTAACTTGTGTGGTATCCCAACAAAAACAATTTTGGCTTATTATAAACCTAAGACAAAATTTAAGTAAACGATCAATTTTGAAGTTTGGTAGCCTTTGAGTAATATACGACTGGTGAATTTAATGTCTTTCCTCTGTGCGATTGTTGATGTTAATATCACATGGATTGCTTAATGCAAGCTAGATATGACCGATTGAAAGTTCTAGTGCCTGTTTCTTCGGCATAAAGCAATGCAGTTAATTTGAGGCTGTTAGACCTCGAATAATTTTAGTAACAAATGGTACATAATGCTAGATGATGGCGTGAAGAAGAAGACCATGTCTTCCAAGTTCAAGGGCTCATTTGCAAGGAGGAGGAGGAGCAGCAGTAAGGTCATGTCTGTTGATTTAGATGATGTTCATGATGCAGAGGAGTCTCAGGCTGTTGAATCTCTCCGCCAAGCTCTTTTAACGGAAGACAAGTTACCTTCGCAGTATGATGATTATCACATGTTGCTGAGGTACATTTTCTTTCGTATCAATAATTACTTTCTTTCATATGAATAATATGCTATGTTATTGACCTTATGGTGAACATTTAGTTGTATATGTTCTATCTTGATCGGGCTCAGCTATCCGACATGTCCAACTGTAAATATAGCCTGTTTCTTGAAGACTTGTGGTAAATGAAGTTTAAGAATTCATACCCATACACAATGTCAAAGATCCTGGATTAGTAATTGAGGTGGATTTGAGACGTTAGAGTCACATACATGATTACATGCCACATTCTCCTGGCGTGCTATGGGAAGTTTGTACCAAACTGTGCCAAATTCATCCAGAGGCCTGGGTTGGTCCTTCCCCCAATGGATCCCTTTCACTATGTCTCTGCAGATTGTTTTCTTTTTGTTGTAGTTCCTAATCTTGATAAGGTCCAGATATAGCTTCAATGTTCAGTCAGTATGTGTGCCTGTTTTACACACACACACACACACACACACACACACACACACATATATATATATCGCAGATGGTCAGTCACCCACCCCATTAAGTCCTTATCCAGGGGTAACCCACTAGGGCTGTACAGGCCGGGGGGAGGACAGGATACTGTCATGGCCCTAGCCGAACAGAGATGAATGCTTCACCACACAAATATGCAGTATGTCAGCCCTAGCACTTGAACCTGAGCCTTCTCCATGGAAGTGAAAAGTGGATGTCAGCCATGCTCACAGTAAGATGGCATGCCTTTCATAACTTGGTCTTTCCTTGTTGCGCAGATTTTTAAAGGCTCGTGGTTTTAGTCTTGACAAGACGAAAGAAATGTGGTGCAATATGCTGCAGTGGAGGAAGGAGTTTGGTGCTGACACCATAATTGAGGTGACTGTCTATGAACTCTGCGCACAGTAGAAAAGCCTCTTCTCTGCAATTTGGGCTTTGACAGATCATTGTAGTCTTCTGACAATATCTGTTTCGTATATTTTCCAAAAGGATTTTGATTTCAAAGAAATCAATGAAGTCCGTGAGTACTATCCTCAAGGAAATCATGGAGTTGACAAGGATGGCCGACCAGTTTATATAGAGCTTCTGGGCAAAGTTGATGCTAACAAGATGATGCAAGTCACGACCATGGACAGATATGTGCAGTATCATGTACAGGAGTTTGAGAAGACCTTTAAAATCAAGTTTCCTGCTTGTTCAGTTGCTGCGAAGAAGCACATTGATCAAAGCACAACTATCTTGGATGTGTCTGGAGTGGTACGTGAATTGTGATCTCTGTGTCAAGTATGTCGACAATATTTTATTTACATTGACAACTCGTTCACTTGGAAGTCTAAAGAAATAGGCTGAGATGTTATTAATCTTTGAGAGCGCGTAACTAATCCTGGAGCTGAATCTTTCTCACAGGGACTTAAACAATTCAACAAAGCTGCAAGGGATCTGATTACACGCCTCCAGAAAATTGACGGTGACAACTATCCTGAGGTATACATCCAACCTCTACCAAGCCTCTAGCATTCTAGGAAGCTTCTTTTCAATCCTTTCATCCAATATTAGGAATTGGAATTCCAATTTTATGGTCAAATCTGATTTTCTTGCAGACCCTAAACCGCATGTTCATCATCAATGCTGGTTCAGGGTTCAGGCTCTTGTGGAATACTGTCAAAAGCTTCCTTGACCCAAAGACCACATCTAAGATACAGGTGCTTGGCAACAAGTTCCAGAGCAAATTACTTGAAGTGATTGATGCTAGGCAAGTCCGTTAATGATTATCCTTTTCTTCTAAGATGTTTCTGAGTTTTTGGTATCTGATATATACGTTGCTGCACTTGATTTTTTTCCTCCAGTGAGCTGCCTGAGTTTCTGGGAGGCAACTGTACTTGTGCTGATCAAGGAGGCTGTATCAAATCTGACAAGGGGCCATGGAAGGATCCAGAAATCTTAAAGGTTCTTTAGCATCTAAACATTAATGCTGTTGCTGCCGCTTAACTATGTTAGTGTCTTATCTTTAATGGTGCACATTTACCTACTGGTTCTAAGCCTAATCTCTTTGTTCTGCAGATGGTACAGCAAGGTGCAGCCAAATGCAAGAAAGTTGGAAACCAATGTGATGAAGAGAAGACAATAACAGAGGATTCAGCTTGCTGCAAGGTGTGATTTTGTTATTTAATGGACGGG
>NCQV01096932.1:0-14486 GCA_002740545.1 Lophocereus schottii
ATACACAACCCAAACAAGAAGGACCAAAACCAAATGCTTAATATCATCAATCCCTTAACAAACCAACATACCCAAGCCACCTTAAAACTGAAATATCCCCAAAACCACTCACTACATAGATGAAGTGATGCTCCTTAAACTTGGCTTAAAGATAGGAATATGTGTTTGGTAAGGGGCTAAGAAGAAGGGATCACAACGAAAACATATATAAGCTAAAAGGGGATAGCAAAAGGGAAAAACATATAATACAAAGGGTGGGCTATTTGGCTATGTGGCTAAAATGACCAAAGAAAGAAATGCCTCTATCATATCATCAACTATACACATGCAAATATGGTTTTGGACAAGAATCTAGACAAGTTCTACAGATGCAATATGGAAGAGTCACACACATGAAAGAAACATGAGACTAAATATAATGATTAGTCCAAATAAGGCTCAAAATCTCACAGGACATCTACCGAAATCTCGTTAAGCTCATAAAATAATTCCAATGTGCAAACATTAGTGCTAACGATTCTAAGGGATAACAAAGTTCTCAATCAAAACAAGGGTCAAAAGAAGAAGCATTGACAAAACCCTCAAAAATTTGTAGCACTAAAAGAGATTACACATCAAAAGTTACTCAAGCGCATGATATCTTGCCTAACAAACATGTCATCGGAGGTTATCTCATATCATCCACACCATCCCTTCATGCAATCCCATATGAAAACCTAAAACGCAACTAAATGCAATATGCAAACATAAAGAACTTAAAGCTATATGCTCTAGCATGTATGCAAACTAATAATCGAAATGAAAAACATAAAGCTACCCTTCTCCCTTGCTTATATAAAGCATTATTATTGAAAGGATAGAAAGTAAAAGAAGGGAACGGAAACAAAACATAACGATCTCACCAGGTTAAATGCAAAGTACACCTAAGCTATGCGGCCTCGTAATAACTAAGGCTCATGGAGCATCAGCCACTCCATCACAACTTCAAGACATGGCTCATTAAAGCAGATGCCGTTAACGCATGTAGAAGCTTATCAAACTCCTGGGACCACAATTTAAAAAATAAAAGGTAAGAGGAAATAACAAAAATCACACCAAAGACAACTAATATCCTCTTAACCTTATCAAAGCCCATAGAAAAATCATAGAAAGGATTAAAGCATGTAGTTCATATGATTTTCTTAGGCAAGTCCTCTAGGCTTACACAGTAAGGATCAATGGAAGGATCATACCCTCTTAAGTAACCTAGGGATACATAATTATGAACGTTCCACAAGCATACTAAATATATTATCCTCATAACCCAAGTCAACATTAGAATCATAAATCTTAGGATTATCAATGGTTACATCTAAAGAATATTTAGGGGAAGGAGAAGGTTGTGAGCACATAGGGGAAACATGTGTATGATCCAGTGGATTGAGGAAAACACAATCATTAAAACCAAGGCTAGGAGACTGCTTATGCATAAGCACATCATGTGACCCCTCCAAAGGAGTTTCAACTACATCATGCATTTTATAAAAAGTATCTTCTGATTCAAAACATGCATCAACAACACTAGACCTAGCAACAATCCATAAAGTCTCAGCCACCTTGAGCCCCAGGCACTGAGTTAAAGGAAAGGATGAATCACGTAAGAATAGGACAACATCAGTATTGTCTATGGTTGATGATGTAAAATAAGGTTGAGTATTGCATGCATATTAAGGACGAAAATTAGAAGCATGTTCAGAAGAATTACACAAATCAGACCAAAAAGTAGCATAATAAGATCTGCAATAGAATGTACAAGGATTAGAAATTGAATATCTACAAATAATATTAGTCTTCTCAAATTCAAATGAATCCTAAGTAATTCACTCAAGCAAATAACATGGATCTTCAACAGTTGTTACTATGAAGATCCCAATATCCTAAAGGAGTACGGGTTTTACTATTCACATTCTCATCAATAATGTCCAAAGTTTCCCATTTTCCCAAACAACAACTGCATCGAACAAGCAACGCACTTAATCCCTTAAAATACCTCTAAAATAATTCATGCTTAAATTGGGAAAAATGCGAAATTGCCATTGTTGTGTCTCAAAAATTCTTATTTTTTTTAGTTTTTGAATTTTCATTTTCGCTTTTTTTCCAAAGAAAAGCAAACTGCTTAGTCAAACCTATCAGAAAAAATCCAATATTCGGCGCTAGGTCCCGCCAACTGGACAAAAAACTTGATACGGAAGCAAGTGCACAGTGGCGTTGTAGCTGTTGAAGGTCGATCCCACAGTGATTAGGTGAAACTACTGGGTTATAATCCTTCAAGATATGCTAAGCGAATCCAAATTCAAATGGTTTTGAATTAACAATTGTAAACAAAATTTTCTAAATCAAATTATGGAAAAACGCCTAGGAATTTTCGTAATTCTGAAAGGGAATTGAATCAAAATGATAAACATGTGTCTTTCTCTAATTGGTTAATTTCGAGGAACTACAATCTATAAAGAAATTTAGTCTAGTCTTTTGAAATCAACTAAATTTGCCTAAACTAAGCAAATGTCGCTCTTTTAAGCTAATTTGACTTAATCCAAATTTAATATTTTTGATTACTTAATTCGAGTCCTCCCAACTTGATAATCTCTCTTTCGAGATGATGCGACGGTAGGTTCTACCATGCAATCCAACAAACAAATGTCATCTTTCGAATGTTCATTCAATTGTTTCAAGTTTGCAAGCAAATTTTGGCCAAAAATCTACTCAAAACATGTCAAACACTTGATAGAATAAAATCAAACCATTCATGAAAATAAGCACAACTCTATAAATTAAAACATGATCCAATAACAATTTCACAAGCTGCTCAATCCCTAGAGAAAATAAAACTACTCAAACATGATTAAATTAAACATCTAAAACGATAAATCTAAAGAGAAAAGAGAAGAGAAGAGAAGAGAAAAGAGATGATCAGGCAAGATCGTGCTTGAACCGTTGCGCAAACCCGGGATGAAATCCTCACAAAATCTTCACTTCAACTCTTTCTCACTCTCTCCCTAATCTTAACTAGACTAATCTAAGAGAGGAAAATGGAATGTAGATGAGATCATGAGGTGTGTGGAAATGAGAAGAGAAAGTGCCCTTTTTATAGTGAAAGTCCTAAAAGCCCAATAGTCACATGAATTAATGGAATTAAATTGCTTGGAAGTCGAAAAGCCATGAAGAAACAAAAAGCCTTGGGGGAAATGAAAACACCACGGACCGTGGGCTTCACCACGGACCGACCTTGGTGTCCACTACCCCGGCGTTCTTCTGTTCTTCTTTCTTTCCACGAGCATGGCAACTCAAGGGCATTCGTGGAGAGACAAAATACACTCAATTAGGATCAAAGCAAGGGGCAAAAGCTCCAGAATCCTGCAAAATATAGAAAAGGACCATACTCGAGTGTAAAACAGGGAAGGAGTATAAATTATAATATAAAGCACATAATTTTTCCTAAAAATTCACCAAATGACCTTAAAATGATGTACACTTTAAGCACTTATCAAACTCCTCCATGCTTAAACCGTTGCTTTTCCTCAAGCAAACAGTAAATAAAAGTCAAAAAGGGGAGATGCATATATGACTAGAGCTGGTAAAAATTGACAGGACGCGACAACACGACATAAACCCGACACGAAATTAGGTGGATTTGGGTTGAGATTTACAACTCGTTAATTTAATTGGGTTTGCACGCTTAACTCATTTAATTAAATGGGTTAGATTAAGGTTGAAACTTTCGACATGAAAAAAATACCTTCTTTAACCCGTTTAATTAATTAGGTTAGATAGGTTGACTCGTTTACCCGTTTACCCACTAACCCGTTTATTTTTTAGTATTAAAAAAACTTCTTGAAATTAAAAATTTAGCAATTTTTGTGGGGCAATGAAAATTTAAAGGAGGGGCCAAAATAGGCAGGACTTGGGAGTAATGACAGATTGGATACTTAAGGCTTAGTGACTAACCCTAATTTATCCTCATATATAAGCCTCCATGACCAGCCCCCTACTTCACAAACACTCTCACTCCCAGTCTCCCTTAGACCTCTCGGCCACTCCTCTCACTCCAGTCTCTCCATTTACTCTTGGCTCTCGCATTTATCTCTATATCTTTTTCATAGTTTACCTATTTCAGATTTCGATTCACTCTGTGACTCCTTCATCTTAATGATTTCAGATCTCGATTTATTGGTGCCAAATGCATGTTGTTTGTTTCATTGTGTTTGCTCAAGTTTTTGCTTGTTTCGTTATATTTCATCTCTAATACTCTCAATCTCTCTCTTTTTCCCTTTCCCGATTTCAAATCTAGGCTTTCTCCCTTTCTGGAATGCAGATCTAGGCACCTTCATGAGGTATGAATTGTTGCTGAAAGTTTTCGATTTTCGATTGCGTGGTTTTTTTTCACTGATTTTTGGTTGCTTTCTTTCCTTTCTCGATTTCAAATCTACGTTGTATATTCAATCTCCATTCTCGCCTCCTACAAGTTGACTTTGTGCAAAAGGTATGAAAATTTATTTCTTTTTTTCTAATCTAAATTTTCTTGTTCTGTTCTGAATTCGTTGCTGAAGGAGTGAAGGTTGTTGCTTTTCAACTCCTTCATTTTAATGATTAAAACTCTCCATTCTCTGGTCTGAATTTTCTTGCTCTGATATGAATTTTTGACCGTATGGTTTCTGCTTTTCGATTACATGTTTTTTCTCTGATTTGAATTTTCTTGTTCTACTTTTCGATTGTATGTTCTTGTATTGTCAGTTGGTCTTTGCATGATGTTTATGACATTTAGTTTGGTTTCTTTTTTTCTGATCTGAATTTTCTAATTTGCAAGGTAATGGCTTCGATTTCAAAGGATGCTGAATCACCTCCCATTGAAATTGATTCAGCTGCTGAAGAGGTGGATAGTAGGGATGCCAAAAAAAACTACTACTTTGAGAAGTGGGGCATACAAGTTAGTTATGTTTGGTTATGGCATGTATGGTCTATGAACTTTATTAACTAAGTTCCTAGTTTGTAAACATTTAAATAGCTTGTTTTGTTGGTTGTTGTTGGCTTGTTGGCTTTGAAATGCCTTCGCTGTGTTGACTTTGTGAACTTCAGCTCCTGGAGTCATCCTACTTATTGGCTTTTATATGAAATTATATGTTGGTTCACTTGGTTGTTGCCAGTTCCATAAACAGGTTAATAGGTTAGATTCTGACCTGATTTTGACCTGTTTACTTTAGGCGAGTAAATAAGTTGAAATCAGGTTAACCCATTTATTTTTTAGTCAGGTTCAGGTTGGCATACTTCAACCCGTTTATTAAATAGGTCAGGTTCAGGTCATGGGTATTTCAACCTATTTAATTTTAAACCGAACACGAACATAACCCAACCTGACCTAATTACCAGCCCTATATATGACTCAAAAACATGAACCTCTTTAAAGTAGGCAAGCCATAGCATATCATAAGCAAGAACAACAATCAATGGCAACCCCAAATAGCGTACAGTACATTTCAAAATCAAAAGAAGGAGAAGGTTTTCGAAAAAGTATGAGACCATAAGCACAATATCAAACTTGATCACCCCTAAAGAAACATCAAGCATGTCATGCAAGTACATAAGATTGAGTAGAGCCAAATGGACGGGCAGAACCTCACTTTTGGAAAATGTGGATCACTCCCACTCATGTGTTTAAAATATAGCATAGGTTTACTCAAGGCTCATTCCAAAGATTCAATCTACTATAGACTTGACAAGACTCTCTAATTCTCTACCACTAAAATGCAATGTGCCCATGATAATCAAGAGGACTTTACTTGGGTTGTAATGTGGGCTTAAAAGGTAGGTGATCACCCCCAAAGAACCACAAAGCATGTCATGCAAGCACATGAGATTGAGTAGAGTCAAGTGGATTAGTGGAACCTCACTTTTGGCAAATATGGATCACTCTCGCTCATGTGTTTAAAATATGGCATAGGCTCGCTCAAAACACATTCCAAAGATGCAATCTACCATAGGCTTGACAAGACTCTCAAATTCTCTACCACTAAAATGCAATGTGCAGAAGACAATCAAGAGGACTTTACTTGCATTGTAATGTGGGCTAAAAAGGTTAAGGGAAAGGAGCGCACAAATGCATTTGGGCAATGTGGAGCTATGTAGCCAAGTGACTAGGAAGCAACCCGCAAGGCACCGAGCAACTAATAAGTTTACCATCACTTGAAACCCAACAACATAATGAACATATTCCGATGAATCATGTAGGAAATGAGTTGATAAAGAAAGAAATTCAAGCTATATATGTATCCAATGGCAATCACTTATTCATGATTTTTTATTTCCTTCTTTTTTTTCAACATGACATTTTTCTTTTCTTTTTTTTCTTTTTTTTCTCTTTCAGGAGATGAAATGAAAATATAATGACTAACTTAACTCCCCTATGCTTGAATCGCACATTGCCCTCAATGTGGGCACATAATAGAAAATTACAATTATTGAAAGGCATAGGAATAGGTGAAGTGATGCTCCAAAGACTTGGCTTAAAGGTAGGAATAGGTCTTTGGCCAGGGCTAAGATGAAGGGATCACAACGAAAAAGGATATAAGCTCAAAGGGGATAGCAAAAGGGAAAAACATTTAATAGAAAGGGTAGACTATTTAGCTATGTGGCTAAAATGACCAAAGAAAGAGATGCCTCTATCATATCATCAACTATACATATGCGAATGTGGTTTTGAACAAGAATCACAAGAATCTAGGCAAGTTCTAGAGATGCAATATGGAACAGTCACACACATGAAAGAAATATGAGACTAAATATAATGATTAGTCCAAATAAGGCTCAAAATCTCACGGAACATCTACCAAAGCCTTAATAAGCTCACAAAATAATTCCAATGTACAAACATTAGCGCTAACGATTCTAAGGGGTAACAGAGTTCTTAATCAAGACATTGTTCAAAACAAGAAGTATTGACAAAACCTTCAAAAATTTGTAGCACTAAAAGGGATTACATATCAAAAGTTACTCAAGCACATGAAAACTATCGTGCCTAACAAACATGTCATCGGAGGTTATCTCAAACCATCCACACCATCCCCTCATGCAATCGCATATGCAAACCTAAAATGCAACTAAATGCAACATGTAAACAAAAAGAACCTAAACCTATATGCTCTAGCATGTATGTAAATTAATAATCAAAATGTAAAACATGAAGCTACCCTTCCCCTTTGCTTAACTAAAGCATTATTATTCAAAGGAAAGAAAGTAAAAGAAGGGAAAGGAAACAAAACATAACGATCTCACCAGGTTAGGTGCAGAGTACACCTAAGCTATGCAGCCTCGTAGTGACTAGGGCTCCTGGAGTATCAGCCACTCCATCACAACTTCAAGACACGGCTCATTAAAGCAAATGTCGTTAAAGCACGTAAGAGCTTATCAAACTATGGGGACCACAATTCAAAAAGTAAAAGGTAAGAGGAAATAACAAAAATCACACCAAAGACAGCTAATATCCTTTTAACCTTATCAAAGCCCATCGAAAAATCATAGAAAAGATTACAGCATGTAGTCTATGTGATTTTCTTAGGCAAGTCCTCTAGGCTTATACCGTAAGGATCAATGGAGGGATCATACCCTCTTAAGTAACCTAGGAATACATAATCATGAACGTTCCCACCAAGCATATTAAATATATTATCATCATAGCCCAAGTTAATATTAGAATCACAAATCTTAGCATTATCAACAGGTACATCTAAAGAATACTCAAGGCAAGGAGAAGGTTGTGAATACATAGGGAAACTTGTGTATGATCAAGTGGATTGAGGAAAACACAATCATTAAAATCAAAGCTAGGAGACTCCTTATGCATAAGCACATCACGTGACCCCTCCAAAGAAGTCTCAACTAGATCATGCACTTTATCAAAAGTATCCTGTGACTCAAAACATGCATCAATGACATTGGACCTAGCAATAATCACAAAAGGCTCACCCAACTCAAGCCACGTGCATTGAGCTAAAGGGAAGGATGAATCATGCAAGGATATGACAACATCAGTATTGTCTATAGGTGATGCAAAATGAGGTTGAGTATAGCATGCATAATAAGGACACAAATTAGTAGCATAGATAGAAGAATTACACAAATCACACCAAAAAGGAGTATAATAAGGTCTACAATAAAATGTGCAAGGATCAGAAATTGAATATCTAGAAATAATAGTAGCATTCTCAAATTCAAATGAATCCCAAGCAATCTATTCAAGCAAATGACATGCATCTTCAGTAGTTTTGCCATGAAAATCCCAATACCCTAAAAGAGTATGAGTCTCACTATTCAGACCCTTGTCAATAATGTCCAATTTCATATTTTTCCAAACAATAACCACATCGAGCAGGAAACGCACTTAATCGCTTAAAATACCTCCAAAATAATTCATGCTCAAATTGGGGAAAATGAAAAATTGCCATTTTCATGTCTCAGAAATTCTTTTTTTTAGTTTTTCAATTTTTATTTTCATTTTTTTAAAAAGAAAAATAAAATGCTTAGTCAAACCTATAAGGAAAAACCCAATATTCGACGCTAGTCCCCAACAACGGCGTCAAAAACTTGATACGACCGCACGCGCACGGCAGCATTGTAGCTGTTCAAGGTCGATCCCACAGAAACTATGTAAAACTACTAGGTTATAATCCCTCAAGATATGCTAAGCAAATCCAAATTCAAATGGTTTGGAATTAACAACTATGAATAAACTTTTCGAAATCAGATATTGGAAAAACGCCTAGGAATTTTCGCAGTTATGAAAGGGAATTGAATTGAAATGATAAACATGTGCCCTTCTCTAGTTGGTTAATTCCGAGGAATTGCAGTCTATACAGAAATTTAGTCTATTCTTTTGATATCAACTAAATTTACCTAAACAAAGCAAATGTTGCTCTTTCGAGCTAATTTGACTCAGTCCAAGTTTAATATTTTTGATTACTTAATTCGAGTCCTACCAACATGAGAATCTTTCTTTCGAGACAATGCAACGATAGGTTCTAACAAGCAATCCAACAATCAAATGTCGTTCTTCGAATGTTCACTCGAGTGTTTCAAGTGTGCAAGCAAGCTTCGGCCAAAAATCTACTCACAACATATCAAACACTTGATAGAATGGAATCAAACCAATCATGAAAATAAGCACAATTCTATAAATTAAAACATGATCCAATAACAATTTCACAAACTGTTAAATCCCTAGACAAAATAAAACTACTCAAACATGATTAAATTAAACATCTAAAATGATAAATCTAAAGAGAAAATAGAAGAGAAAGGACGAGAAAAGAGATGCACGGCCAAGATCGCGCTTGAACCGTTGCGCAAACTTAGGATGAAATCCTTGCAGAATCTTCACTTTAACTCTATCTCACTCTCTCTCTAATCTTAACTAAACTAATCTAAGAGAGGAAAATGGAATGAAGATGAGATGATGGGGTGTGTGGAAATGAGAAGAGAAGAGGCCTTTTTATAGTGAAAGTCCTGGAAGTCGAACAGTGACATGAATTAATGGAATAAAATTGCCTGGAAGTCGAAAAGCCACGGGGAAACAAAAATTCTAGGGGAAAATCAAGACGGATCGTGGCCCCTACCACAGACCAACCGTGGTGTCCACTTTCCCAGCATTCTTCTGTTATTCTTTCTTTCCACAGCCATGGCAACTCAGGGGCATCCGTGGAGAGTCAAAATATACTCAATTAGGGTCAAAGCAAGGGCAAAAAAGTCCAAAATCCTGCAAAACACAGAAAAGAACCATACCCAAGTTTAAAACGAGAAAAGAGTATAAATTATAACATAAATCACACAATTTTCCCAAAAAATGTAGCAAAATGACCTTAAAATGATGTACACTTTAAGCACTTATCAAACTCCCCTATGCTTAAACCGTTGCTTGTCCTCAAGCAAATACTAAATAAAAATCTAAGAGGGGAGATGCATATAAGGCTCAAAAACATGAAACCTATGTAAAGTAGGCAAGTTATAGCATATCATAAGCAAGAACAAATATCAATGGCAACCTCAAATAGCGCATAATACATTTCAAAATCAGAAGAAGGAGAAGATTTCGAATAAGTATAAGACCACAAACTCAATATCAAACTTGATCACCCCCAAAGAATCACAAAGCATGTCATACAAGTACATGAGATTGAGTAGAGCTAAATGGACTGGTAGAACCTCACTTTTGGAAAATGTGGATTACTCCCTTTCGTGCATTTAAAATATAGCATAGGTTCACTCAAGACTCATTCCAAACATGTAATCTATCGTAGGCTTGACAAGACTCTCAAATTCTCTACCACTAAAATACAATGTGCCCAAGACAATCAAGAGGAGTTTACTTGGGTTGTAATGTGGGCTAAAAAAGTTAATGATCACCCCTAAAGAACCACAAAGCATGTCATGCAAGCACATGAGATTGAGTAGAGCCAAATGGACTGGTACAACCTCACTATTGGAAAATGTGCACTCCCACTCTTGTGTTTAAAATATAGCATAGGTTCGCTCAAAGCTCATTCCAAAGATGCAATCTACCATAGGCATGACAAGACTATTAAATTCTCTACTGCTAAAATACAATGTGCATAGGACAATCAAGAGGACTTTACTTCGGCTGTAAGGTGGGCTAAAAAGGTTAAGGGAAAGGAGTGCGCAAATGCATTTGGGCAATTTGGAGCTATTTAGCCAAGCGACTAGGAAGTAACCCACAAGGCACCAAGCAACTAGGGAGTAACCCACAAGGCACCAAGCAACTAATAAGTTTACCATCACTCCAAACCCAACAACATAATGAACATATCCCAATGAATCATACAGGAAATGAGTTGATAAAGAAAGAAATTCAAGCTATGTATGTATCCAATGCCAATCACTTACTCATGATCATTTTTTTCCACCTTTTTTCTTCCAACATAACATTTTTCTTTTCTTTTTTTCTTTTTATGTTTTTTTTTCCCTTTTTTGGGAGATGAAAAAAAAAATATAATGACTAACTTAACTCCCCCATGCTTGAATCGCGTATTGCCCTCCATGTGCGCATATAATAGAAAATTGTAATTATTGAAAGGCATAGGATCACCAATTGTTAACTCACAACTGAATACTTGTATATATTTACAACCCAAACGAGAGAGAACAAAAGCAAATGCCCAATATCATCAATCCCTCAACAAACCAACATACCAAAGTCACCTTAAAACTCAAATATCCCCAAAACCACCCACTATATAAATGAAGTGATGCTCCTTAGACTTGACTTAAAGGTAGGAATATGTGTTTGGCTAGGGGCCAAGATGAAGGGATCACAACAAAAACGAATGTAAGCTTAAAGGGGCTAGCAAAAGGAAAAAACATGTAATACAAATGGTAGGCTATTTGGCTCTGTGGCTAAAATGACCAAAGAAAGAAATGCCTCTATTATATCATCAATTATGCACATGCAAATGTGGTTTTGAATAAGAATCTAGGTAGGTTCTAGAGATGCAACGTGAAAGAGTCACACACATGAAAGAAACACGAGGCTAAACATAATGATTACGCCAAATAAGGCTCAAAATCTCGCGGGACATCCACCAAAGTCTCATTAAGCTCATAAAATAATTCCAGTGTGCAAACATAGTGCTAACGATTCCAAGGGATAACAAAGTTCTCAATCAAGACAAGGGTCAAAACAAGAAGTATTGACAAAACCTTCAAAAATTCGTAGCACCAAAAGGGACTACACATCAAAAGTTATTCAATCGCATGAAAGCTATTTCGCCTAACAAACATGTCATCGGAGGTTATCTCAGACCATCCACACCAACCCTTCATGCAATCTATATGCAAATCTAAAATGCAACTAAATGAAACATGTAAACGAAAAGAACCTAAAACTATATGCACTAGCATGTATGCAAACTAATAATCGAAATGAAAAACATGAAGCTGCGCTTCCCCCATGCTTAACTAAAGTATTATTATTCAAAGGAAAGAAAGTAAAAGAAGGGAAAAGAATCAAAACATAAGATCTCACTAGGTTAGGTGCAGAGTGTACCTAGGCCATGCGGCCTCGTAATAACTAGGGCTCATGGAGCACCAACCACTCCATCACAACTTCAAGACACAGCTCATTAAAGCAGATGTCTTTAAAGCACGTATGAGCTTATCAAACTCATGGGAACACCATTCAGAAAATAAAAGGTAAGAGGAAATAACAAAAATCACATTAAAAATAACTAATATCCTCTTAACCTTATCAAAGCCTATAGAAAAATCATAGAAAGGATTAAAGCATGTAGTCCATGTTATTTTCTTAGGCAAGTCCTCTAGGCTTACACAGTAAGGATCAATAGAGGGATGATACCCTCTTAAGTAACCTAGGGATACATAATCATGAACGTTCCCACCAAGCATACTAAATGTATTATCCTCATAGCCCAAGTCAACATTAAAATCACAAATTTTGGGATTATCAATGGGTGCATCTAAAGAATACTCAGGGGGGAGAGAAGGTTGTGAACACATAAGGAGAACATGTGTATGATCAAGTGGATTGAGGAAAACACAATCATTAAAATCAAGGCTAGGAGACTCCTTATGCATAAGCACATTACGTGATCCCTCCAAAGGAGTCTCAACTAGATCATGCACTTCACTAAAAGTATCTTCTTACTCAAAACATGCATCAACGACACTAAACCTAGCAACAATTCCAAAAGGCTCACCCACCTTGAGCGCTATGCACTGAGCTAAAGGAAAAGATGAATTATGTAAGGATGGGACAACATCAGTATTGTTTATGGGTGATGCAAAATAAGGTTGGGTATAGCATGCACAATAAGGACACAAATTAGTAGCATGGTTAGAAGAATTACACAAATCACACCACAAAGGATCGTAATAAGATCTAAAATAGAACGTGCAAGGATCAGAAATTGAAAATCTATAAATAATAGTACCCTTTTCAAATTCAAATGAATCCCAAGCAATCTACTCAAGTAAATGACATGCTTCTTTAACAGTTTTACTATGAAAATTCCAATACGCTAAAAGAGTACCAATTTTACTATTTACATCCTCATTAATGATGTCCAAAATTTTCCAGTTCCCCAAACAATAACTATATCAAGTAAGAAACGCACTTAATCGCATAAAATACCTCCAAAAATAATTCATGCTTAAATTGAAAAAAATGAAAAATTGACATTATTGCGTCTCAAAAATTATTTTTTTTAGTTTTTCTATTTTAATTTTTCTTTTTGTTCAAAGAAAAACAAAGTGCTTAGTCGAACCTATTAGGAAAAACCCAATATTCGACACTAGTCTCCGATAACGGCGTCAAAGATTTGATATGGCCGCAAGCGAACGGTGGCATTGTAGTTGTTCAAGGTCGACCAACAGAGATTAGGTGAAACTATTGGGTTATAATCCCTCAAGATATGCTTCAGTTTTTCAATTTTAATTTTTCTTTTTTTCCAAAGAAAAACAAAGTGCTTAGTCGAACCTATTAGGAAAAACCCAATATTTGACACTACTCTCCGACAACGGCGCCAAAGACTTGATATGGCCGCAAGCAAACGTTGGCATTGTAGTTGTTCAAGGTCGACCCACAGAGATTAGGAGAAACTATTGGGTTACAATCCCTTAAGATATGCTAAGTGAATCCAAACCCAAATGGCTTTGAATTAACAACTGCAAATAAACTCAAAGGGGCTAGCAAAAGGGAAAAACATGTAATACAAAGGTTAGGCTATTTGGCTATGTGGAAGAAAGAAACGCCTCTATCATGTCATCAACTATGCACATGCGAATGCTGTTTTGAACAAGAATCTAGGCAAGTTCCAGAGATGTAACCTGGAGGAGTCACACACATAAAAGAAACATGAAACAAAATATAATGATTAGTCCAAATAAGGCTCAAAATCTCACGGGACATCTACCAAATTCTCATTAAGCTCATAAAATAATTCCAATGTACAAACATTAGTGTTAACGATTCTAAGGGATAACAAAGTTCTCAATCAAGACAAGGGTCAAAACAAGAAGTATTGACAAAACCTTCAAAAATTCGTAGCACCAAAAGGGATTACACATCCAAAGCTACTCAAGCGCATGAAAGCTATTTTGCCTAACAAACATGTCATCGAAGGTTATCTCAAACCATCTACACCATCCCTTCATGCAATCTGATATGCAAACCTAAAATGCAACTAAACGCAACATGTGAACAAAAAGAACCTAAAACTATATGCTCTAGCATGCATGCAAACTAATAATCAAAATGAAAAACATGAAGCTCCCCATCCGCCATGCTTAACTCAAGCATTATTATCCAAAGGAAAGAAAGCAAAAGAAGGGAAAGGAAACAAAATATAACGATCTCATCAGGCTAGGTGCAGAGTGCACCTAAGCTATGTCGCCTCGTAATAACTAGGGCTCATGAAGCATAAACCACT
>NCQV01096949.1:0-10009 GCA_002740545.1 Lophocereus schottii
ACTTTCTCCCAAACACAAGCCATTCACATATCCATTCTCATGCTTATTCAAGGCGTAGACTGCCTCTAATAGTCTAGCTTCCATCGCAAACCCCAAATCAAACTCAACCGTGCAAAGTGAGAAAACATGGCATCACGAACCAGCAAAGTGGCACGGCCTACCCGTGCCTAGAAGCACGACCGTGCCACCCTTGAACTGTGAAGTCTCACTTGTTTGCCTCTTGTTCTTGGTGGCTTGCAACTTGGTTCCATCCATCCCTTGTGATATACATCAGAATACATCAAATTCCCTTTTGTTTTTCACTTAGAATCCCTTGATTCTAAGTTCCATTCCTCCCTCAAGTGTTTGTTTCCTCACAACCAACAAATTACGTGCCACTTTTCCTTTGGTTTCCCTTAATTGTATCCTCTCTTGGTTTTAAACTTTCGCTCTTAATTTGAGTTTTAGCATTAGCCCTTGGGAGATACTGCTAGCTTAATCTTGAGTTAATAAATCTTATCTTTGATTCCCTTCCACTTTCTCCCAAACACAAGCCATTCACATATCCATTCTCATGCTTATTCAAGGCTTAGACTACCTTTAATAGCCTAGCTTCCATCACAAACCCCAAATCAAACTCAACCGTGCAAAGTGAGAAAACATGGCTTCACAACCAGCAAAGTGGCACAGCCTACCCGTGCCTATAAGCACGACCGTGCCACCTTCATTTCATGAAGTTTCACTTGCTTGCTTCGTATTCTTGGTGGCTTGTAGCTTGCTTTCATCCATCCCTTGAGATATTCATCAGAATACATCAAATTCTCTTTTGATTCTTATTTAGAATCACTTGATTCTAAGTTCCATTCCTCCCTCACGTGTTTGTTGCCTCACAACCAACATGTTACGTGCCACTTTCCTTTGGTTTCCTTTGATTGTATTCTCTCTTGGTTTTTAAGCTTTCACTCTTAATTTGAATTTTAGCTTGGACCCTTGACAGGTACATCATATTTGGTATCAGCAAGTTCAAATCCTTGCCTGAACCCCACGCTCCCAAACTCAATCAAAACACAGTCCCCAAAACACATCCACAAATCAACCCCATACACATCCGGTTCTATCATGAGTTCCAACATGAGCTTAGAAGAAAGATTTGATGCACTCATAAGACAACATGAGTTGATATTCGGGGAAAGCCTAGTCCCTCCAAACAAAAGGTGCTCTAAATGTCAAGGTCTTGGTCACACACCCTCAGTCTACCCCAACAAAGCAATAGTTACCTTGGCCGAATGGGAAGCCACCATGGACGAAGAGAATGAGGAAGCACAAAAGGATTCTTTGATAAAATTTCAAGAGGAGAACCAAGAAGAAGATGGGAAAAGAGCTAAAGAAGGAGAAAAGCCTCTTTTGGGGAGAGTTTCAAGTGATTATCAAACTAATGAGGATGAACTTAAAGAAACTCTTGAGGAGACAGTGGCAGAAGCAAATGAAGGTGAAGTGCTCACCTTAGAAATCCCCCATCCACCAAAAGGCAAGGAACATCATGGCCTAATTTTCATTTCTTTTGGTGAAACGCCAAAATTTTTCCCCACTCCACCCTCACCCAAAACACTCAAATCTAATTTCTATCAACCCATTTCAGGACCTTTACTTAATGCTCTTAATTCTTAATTAAGAGTACTCAAGGAAGTAGTTCAAAGCAAAATCAAAGAGTCCCCTATGTCCACCATTCAAACCTGCAAGGGGAAAGGAAAGAAGAGAGCCTCTAAGTTCAAAAGAGACTTGTTTCATGGTTGATTTTATTTTAGCCAGAAATGAAGTAAGAAGAGGAGTTCTTTACCTAATCTGATTTGAGGGCAAATCATTTTTAACAAGGGGAGTATGATGGATATCCCTTAGTCCCCTTGATTTAAAAAGGAAGCAAATCAATTAGGTAATTTCATTATGCTGGTTAAAGGATGAATAAATCATCCAAATTTTGTTTAAGCATTGAAACTGCAGGGCAAGGGTTAATTTCAGCAGCTAACCTGTTTTTGTGTGCTTAATTACTCAACCATCCAAAGGGTTTAAGTCTAATATTTTTCATTGGGATTGAACTTCAGGAAGTTAGCTTTACTCCAAAACAAGTTTCATCCCATTTAGGCTTCATTTACCCATTCAAATTAGCAAATAATCCCAAGGTGTCAAAACTGCCCAGCAGGGCCAGAATGGACCCGGTTTTGTTCTTTTCATTTCTAAAGCTATATTTTGGTATAAGTCTTGTATTTTTACATATTTTGGGTCCTTAGGATGTTAGATATCTGGTCCAACTGATAAAATCAAGTGGAAGATGAAGAACCAGACCAATCTTCCAAACCGTGCAGGTTGAGACCCAGTTCAGACTAGTCCGGCCATATTGATATTTTCATCAGGAAAATGAGCTCCAAATTGAGTAATTCCACTTGGAGGAGTTAGAAGACTTCCGGAGCTTTCCAACCATATGTGTCAAGCTAGCTTATGACCACGTTTTACATGAGAAACGTGGCCTCCAATCTCAGCAAGAAACTGCCTGTTACACAGTTCAACAGCACGGTTGATGTTTCCTTCTCCTAAGGGTTTCCTCCCTTCCAATACTGAGGGGCACACGTCACAAGTCATATAAAAGTCTAATAATCAAGCTGCAAAAGAGAAAGCCTTGAGAAGACCAACCAATGGGAGCCAAGAAGCAAAGGAACATGTCTCTTGCATCTTATTGGCTAGTAGTAAAGTGGCATTTGCATTTCGGCTGGCCAATTGCATTCGAGTTAGTTTTTTGCTTCAAATCGGATTGATGTATTACAAGGGGGTGTGCATATGCTTAAATACAAGGCAAACAAGCACACACACAAGCACCTACACCCCTAGAGGTTTCCTTCCTAAGAAGGAAATGTCTTAAACTAAGCTAATACATACGGTTAGGAAAAACCGTGCTCAAACCAAGCCTTAAGCTAATCTAACTACAATAAAAGCATTAAGTAAAGTAGTACTAATGCTTATTACATATTAATGAACTCATACTTAAGCTTAAACATGCTGAAAAACTAGCTAGAATGCAATTGGCCAGTCGAAATGCAAAGACCACTTCACGGCTAGCCAATAAGATGCAAGAGACATGTTCCTTTGCTTCTTGGCTCCCATTGGTTGTCTTCTCAAGGCTTTCTTTTTTGCAGCTTGATTATTAGACTTTTATATGATTTTGGACGTGTGCCCCTCAGCATTGGAAGGGAGGAAACCCTTAGAAGAAGGAAACATCAACCGTGCTGCTAAACTGTGTAAACAGGCAGTTTCTGGCTGAGATTGGAGGCCACGTTTCTCATATAAAACGTCGTCATAAGCTGGCTTGCCACATATGGTTGGAAAGCTCTAGACGTCTTCTAACTCCTCTAAGTGGAATTACGCAATTTGGAGCTCATTTTCCTAATGAAAAGATCAATATGGCCGGACTGGTTTGAGCCAGGTCTCAACCTGCACGGCTTGGAAGATTGGTCTGGTTCTTCATCTTTCACTTGACTTAACTTGATTTTATCACTTGGCCCAGATAGCTAACATCTTGAGGACCCCAAATTTACAAAAATACAAGAATTATAACAAAATATAGCTTAAGAAATGAAAGGAACAAGACCAGGTAGATTTTGGCCCTGTTGGCCAGTTTTGACACCTTGGGATTATTTGCTAATTTAAATGGGTAAATGAAGTCCAAATGGGATGAAACTTGTTTTGGAGTAAAGCTAACTTCCTGAACTTCAATCCCAATGAAAAATATTAGACTCAAACCCTTAGAATGGTTGAGTAATTAAGTACACAAAAACAGGTTAGCTGCTGGAATTAACCCTTACCCTGCAGTTTTAATGCTTAAACAAAACTTGGATGATTTATTCATCCTTTAACCAGCATAATGAAATTACCTAATTGATTTGCTTCCTTTTTAAATAAAGGGGATGGAGGGATATCCATCATAAAAACATGGCTTCACCAACCAGCAAAGTGGCACGGCCAACAAGTGCTTATAAGCACGACCGTGCCTCCTTCATTTTGTGAAGTCTCACTTGCTTGCTTTGTGTTCTTGGTGGCTTGTAGCTTACTTTCATCCATCCCTTGAGATATTCATTCGAATACATCAAATTCTCTTTTGATTCTCATTTAGAATCACTTGATTCTAAGTTCCATTCCTCCCTCACGTGTTTGTTGCCTCACAACCAACAAATTACATGCCACTTTCCTTTGGTTTCTCTTGATTGTATTCTTTCTTGGTTTTTATGCTTTCACTCTTAATTTGAGTTTTAGTTTGGACCTTTGACAGGTACATCATATTTGGTATCAGAGCTAGGTTTAGATCCTTGCCTGAACCCCAAACTCCCAAACTCAATCCAAACACAGTCCCTGAAACACATCCACAAATCAGCCCCATACACATCCGGTTCTACCATGAATTTCAGCGTGAGCTTAAAAGAAAGATTTGATGCACTCATGAGACAACATGAGTTGATATTCGGGGAAAGCCTAATCCCTCCAAAAAAAGGTGCTCTAAATGTCAAGGTCTTAGTCACACACCCTCGGTCTGCCCCAACAAAGCAATAGTCACCTTGGCTGAATGGGAAGCCACCATGGAGGAAGAGAATGAGGAAGCACAAAAGGCTTCATTGATAAAATTTCAAAAGGAGAACCAAGAAGAAGATGAGAAAAGAGCTAAAGAAGGAGAAATGCCTCTTTTGGAGAGAGTTTCAAGTGATTATCAAACTAATGAGGGTGAACTTAAAGAAACTCTAGAGGAGACAGTGGTAGAAGCAAATGAAGGTGAAGTGCTCACCTTAGACATCCCCCATCCACCAGAAGGAAAGGAACATCATGTCCTACTTTTCATTTCTTTTGGTGAAACACCAAAATTTTTCCCCACTCCACCCTCACCCAAAACACTCAAATCCAATTTCTGTCAACCCATTTCAAGACCTTTACTTGATGCCCCTAATTCTGAATTAAGAGTACTTAAGGAAGTAGTTCAAAGCAAAATCAAAGAGTCCCCTACGTCCACCATTCAAACCAGCAAGGGGAAAGGAAAGAAGAGAGTCTCTAAGTTCAAAAGAGACTTGTTTTCATGGTTGATTTTATTTCAGACCGAAATGAAGCAAGAAGAGGAGTTCTTTACCTAATCTGATTTGAGGGCAAATCATTTTTAACAAGGGGAGTGTGATGGATATCCCTCCATCCCCTTGATTTAAAAAAGAAGCAAATCAATTACGTAATTTCATTATGCTGGTTAAAGGATGAATAAATCATCCAAGTTTTGTTTAAGCATTGAAACTGCAGGGCAAGGGTTAATTCCAACAGCTAATCCGTTTTTGTGTGCATAATTACTCAACCATCCTAAGGGTTTAAGTCTAATATTTTTCATTGGGATTGAAGTTCAAGAAGTTACCTTTACTCCAAAACAAGTTTAATCCCATTTAGACTTCATTTACCCATTCAAATTAGCAAATAATCCCAAGGTGTCAAAACTGCCCAGTAGGGCCAGAATGTACTTGGTTTTGTTCTTTTCATTTCTAAAGCTATATTTTGGTATAAGTCTTGTATTGTTACATATTTTGGGTCCTCAAGATGTTAGCGATCTTTTTCAAGTGATAAAATCAAGTTAAGTCAAGTGGAAGATGAAGAACCAGATCAATCTTCCAAACCATGTAGGTTGAGACCTGGTTCCAACCAGTCCGGCCATGTTGATCTTTTCATCAGGCAAAGAACTCCAAATTGAGTGATTCCAATCGGAGGAGTTAGAAGACTTCCAGAGCTTTCCAAACATATGTGGCAAGCCGGCTTATGACCACATTTTACATGAGAAACGTGACCTCCAATCTCAGCCAGAAACTGCCTCTTTACACAGTTCAGCAGCACAGTTGATGTTTCCTTCTCCTAAGGGTTTTCTCCCTTCCAACGCTGAGGGGCACACGTCCCAAATCATCTAAAAGTCTAATAATCAAGCTGCAAGAGAGAAAGCCTTGAGAAGAGCAACCAATGAGAGCCAAGAAGCAAAGGAACATGTCTCTTGCATCTTATTGGCTAGCCGTAAAGTGGCCTTTGCATTTCGGCTGGCCAATTGCATTCTAGCTAGTTTTTCAGCATGTTTAACCTTAAGTATGAGTTCATTAATATGTAATAAGCATTAGTGCTACTTTACTTAATGCCTTTATTGTAGTTAGATTAGCTTAAGGCTTGGTTTGTGCACGGTTTTTCCTAACTGTATGTATTAGCTTAGTTTAAGACATTTCATTCTTAGGAAGGAAACCTCTAGGTGTGTGGGTGCTTGTGTGTGTGTGCTTGTTTGCCTTGTCTTTAACATATACATGGCCCTTGTAAAAAGAAGCTGAATTTTGAAAGAAAACCCCTTTGAGAGCTTTGTGCTTTCATGCCTTAGTGCAGCCAAATACTAAACTTGCTTATCCTTAACTAGGCCGGTTAAGGTGGTAATGAAGTATAGTACTAAACTTGATTAAGTGATAATATCTGTATCTTAATAATAGTTTAAGGGCCTTAAACTTGAGTTTGATGGTGTTTCTGTATCTAAACATTGAATTTAGTTCTATCCCGTTTGGTATTTAATCTCAAGGATTCAAAGAGAATTAAGGATAGTTTGCTAACTTAATCTTGAGTTAGTAAATCTTATCTTTGATTCCCTTCCACTTTCTCCCAAACACAAGCCATTCATATATCCATTCCCATGCTTATTCAAGGCTTAGACTGCCTCTAATAGTCTAGCTTCCATCACAAACCTCAAATCAAACTCAACAGTGCAAAGTGAGAAAACATGGCTTCACCAACCAACAAAGTGGCATGGCCTACCCGTGCCTATAAGCACGACCGTGCCACCGTTATTTCGTGAAGTTTCACTTGCTTGCTTCATGTTCTTGGTGGCTTGTAGCTTGCTTTCATCCATCCCTTGAGATATTCATCAGAATACATCAAATTCTCTTTTGATTATCATTTAGAATTACTTGATTCTAAGTTCCATTCCTCCCTCACGTGTTTGTTGCCTCATAACCAACATATTATGTGCCACTTTCCTTTGGTTTTCCTTGATTGTATTCTCTCTTGGTTTTTAAGCTTTCACACTTAATTTGAGTTTTAGCTTGGACCCTTGACAGGTACATCATGGAGCATCATGCGACAGCTTGCCTAATCTTATGTTTATGTAACGTCTAATTTTTCTACTTTTTTGCCACACTATTTTTTTTTTTAGAGGGGTGTTAGGTGACTCCACTGACACATGCTGAATCTGCCCCTGGGTGGAAGCTAGCCGAGTGATATAATTTGAACACTGGCTCAAGTATTGGTTACTCTATCTTTATAAATTAGATAGACAAGAGCAGTATATGGTTCAACAATTCCTCTGTTTACTTTGAAGTATTTGGATCATAAGCAATCGAGGTTCCTTTAAGAAAAAATAGCTCTCGCCAGTGACCATGGTTAAAATATATGTGACTAAATGGTTCCAACATACACTAGTGTGCATCCTTAGAGCGCTCAGTTTTGAGCGGTTCCAACATTCAACATCTCAGTCAAGAGATTCGTCCTCACTGCATATTTATTCCTCTACTCCTAGGAGCTGGCACTCCTCCCATTACCTTAAAAGCTGCATGGAGGGATCGGGGTCATTGCCTATAGTGGGTCAGTTTTCCTTTCATCCCTCGCCCTACTGGTTCTATCTGAGACTGCTTTCATCACATAACTTATGGCTTGCTAACAAGCCATGGTGATAGGGTAAGGACAGAGTTGCGTGGAGATCGGCGTATGGACAAATTCATGGAACAATGTACGCGCATTGCAAGGATGATTATTTGTTCCAGTCCAGGCTAAAGCCTTGTCTGCTAATTATAAGAGTCTAGGTCAACAGTTTAGGGTTTTAAGGACCTTTAAAGTTAATAGACAACTAGTTAAGGAGGCACATGATTATGCAATTTTAGCACATGTGAGAAATACTCTACCAGGTTGAGGTAATGTTATATCTTGCCCTTTACTGTATTACCTGTTGGGGGAAAAAAAAATTATGGGAAGCAAGACAAAGCGAAGTTCATAGGTGGACCGTGGGCTTGTCCCCCCTTCCGCCTCCCCTGTGTGCTTTTCTATGTGAGATTACTATTAGACCAATTTAAGACTCATGTAGAGATAGTCAGCTCTGTGTTGATTAGGAGTGTTCATCGGTCCCGGACCGGACCGAACCGGCTGGACCGAAGACCGAAAACTTGCCAAACCTTGGACCGAGGACCGGACCGGCCTTGAGTCGGTCCCGGACCGGACCGGACTGATCAGAACCCGGACCGGATCGGACCGAACCGACTCCAGACCGATCCTTAATCTAAGACCCTTAATCTCATTTTGCAAATTGAAATGTAAATTCAGGCCCTTATATTTCAGCTACTCCAAACTTCAATTACCCATATGAAAATGGCATCTGAAGATCCAGGGGAAATCAAAATTAAATTTTGATCTCTATCCACAACATTATAGTTAAAGAAAAATCAAAGATTGATCACAAAATGAGATTTTGTTGGGGCGTTACCTTGTGACCTTGTCTTGAATCCTAGCTTTGACATTGTCAATGGTGTTACTGGATTCAACCTCAAGGTCAAGAACCCTCTCCGACGAACACATGAACGAATGAAAGGGAAAAATGAGAGAAAGTCATTAACCAAATTAGATTCACAAAACCCTAAAACAAATTCACAAAATCGAAAAACCCTATAAATGCAAATTAACTTGGCCACTAACCCTAGAACAAATTTACTAGTGAGAAGAGGCCCAGAAATTGGCAGCCATGCCAGTAACTTGTGACACTGAATCACAAATGAAGGAAGAACAAAGATAGATCCAGGGATACGCTGCTAGAAGCCACTAACCAAATCAAATTCACAAAACCCTAGACAAACTCACAAAATCGGAAAACCTTAGAAAAGCAGAAGTGAAGGAGAGTGAGAATACTGTGCGAGACCGGAGTTGCTGAGACTTTGGGGCTTGGGCGTTTGACTGCTGCGTGGGTGGTCGTCGGTCGAGACCGGAGTTGTTACAGGGAAGAGTCGTTGAGCCTAGAGAGAGAGTCGCTCTACATCTGGACTGTGTGGCGATGAAGATGAAGGATTGAAGGCTGAAGGGAAGAAGGGGAACTGCTGGTGGCTACCGGCGATTGCGAAGAAGGGTAGTTGGTGGGGGTGGTGGCGATTTGCGAAGGGCTAGGACCCAGGAGAAGTGAAGATCGAAGAAGAACGAAGAATTGAAGAAGGGAGCAGAAGCAGAAAGAAGGAGGCTCAACCTTTAATATTGAACATTTGAACCGGTCCACCGGTCCTTCGGTCTGGACCGGGACCGGACCGAAGACCGAAAATGAAAATTTGCAGGACCGAGGACCGGACCAAATGGTCTCAGTCCGGTCCGGTCCGGTCCGAACCGGTTTTCGGGTCGGTCCGGTCCTGGACCGAATAATGAACAGCCCTAGCGTTGATCATATTAATTATTACCTATTAGCTAATTATATTAGTTATTTATATAAATTATCTATAATAATTTTTTTCAAAACATATTTGGTGAAATAAATTATTTTAAGGAAATGAAGTGAGGCAGAAAGTCAAATTTTTAATAAGCTAATCCCAAAAAATTAATCAAGTAACTTTCTTGGAATAAAAGCTATCAGAAAAAGCCAATTGATCAAACATCAAAAATAATAATTTGACCTAGTCAAACAAAGAATAATTTGATTCTTTAGTGTTTGAACTATTTAGGATTTAAAATTTTAGTTGTTAAATTTTTCAGTCCAAAAGATTAAGTAGGCTACCCTAAGGTCCCTAACACCGATGAAAATATGATGAAATATTCTTTTAGTTATAATAATATTTTATTACGTATTTTCTTAAATATATTTGAGTTAATTGTTCAAATTTACTTCCTTAAATTTGAAGATTCCTAATTATACAGAGTGGCACAAAGTACTGCCAAGTTTCTGATTTATAGATTTTCAATTAGCATTCAATTATCACTT
>NCQV01096956.1:6880-20573 GCA_002740545.1 Lophocereus schottii
GTTTGTTAGAAAACGACTTGTTTCTGGAGAACTTGCTACCCACTATATTTCTTCCAAAAATCAAATGGCAGATATCTTCATGAAGGCTCTTGGCAAGCAACAATTTCTATACCTTGTGTCCAAGTTGGGCATCATCAATCCACATGCTCCAACTTGAGGGGAAGTGAAGGAACACATTGCAAATAATTTTATTTACTTATTTATAGTAAATATTTTTCTTAGGTGCTTACTCAAGAAGTTAGGGCTAGGTTTTATTGGTTTCTCACAGTATTCATGTGTGTGTGTGTGCGTGTGTGTGCATGCATGTGTGTACACGCATGTGTGTGTGTGCGCGCGCGTATACATCGTCATATATTCGCTTGATCAATCAATGAGAATCAACTCTTTGTCACCTCCGTGCTCACCAAAATCTTGAGAGCTTGATTTGAAATAATATACGCCTCCCTATTTTTTACTCCAAAAAAAAACTAATTTGATGGCCGTTCCAAGAAAAACCAAAAAATTAAAAAAAAAAAAACCTTAAAACTTGGTGATGTTTTTGCACATGAACTTGCATTAGGCGCCTGATTCCTGGAGTAAGTCTTGTTTAATAAACACTTTGCAAGCCGACCTATTGTTTGACTATGGTGGAAGCAACTCCTGGATGTTTTATCTTGTCTCATAGAATCTAACTTGTGTGAATGTTCCCGTATTGAACCTAGCAATCTACCAAGAGTCTTTTGCATGTTTCATCTTGAAGTGTCCAAGTTTCAATAATCCTCTTAATACTAAGAATTTGACAGTGGAATAAAGAGCCAAAATTCATTGTAATGGCAGTAAAGAGAGCTTAATATAACGTGGGATGATGCTGGAAATAATTTGCAAGTAACCTGACATATTTGGTCACTCAGATGGATGGATACTTTCTTCTCAAAACCTTTATTTTCCCTTGAAATAAGCTCATTGTGAAGTGAAAAAGGGGATTTTATGCTAGTTAACGATGTTCAGACTGTCTGAATGTTAACTACCCTGTTTAATAGGACAATAACTTTTATTAAATTTTTTTCTTATAAGTTATATGCATGGATCAGGTTCAAGAGAATTGTACGTGCATGGTGCTGAATATGAAAGTACACATTATTCTAAGTTGGAAGAGCTGGGAAACATCATCGCCAGTTTAGATGCTGGCCACTCGATTGCTGTTGCAAATCTTTCACTCATATGCTCAACCTAGCTAACCTACCTGTTGATGTCCAGATGGCTCATCCCACTAGGATTACAAACTTGAAAAAAGGGGCTTTGGTGGATAAGATTTTTGCCATAACCGACTGAGATATTGAAGAAACACTAAGGAGGCTCATGGTGGAGCTTCAGATACCCCCTTAACAAGTTTCGGGATTTTAAAAACAGACAGTTGACTTGGTCTTTACTGCTTATCCTATACAATCTGCTCATAGATCTTTACTTCAGAAGCATGCAAGGTCTTTTAACAACTTACGTTCCTCTAAGCAGGTCCATCGAATTAGCCCCCGCAAGAGGTCTCCCTTCAGTATCACCCAGATGAGGTGATAGGGGGGATTCGATCCGCTCTATCGAGCGCCGCCTTTTGTCGAACAAAACTTTCCCTTCGGCCCATGATTTATACATGGCCCGAATCAACGCTGAAGACCTGTTCGAGGCGAAGGTTGAGATTATCAAACTCATGGCGGGCCTTGACCCAACGGGAGATTGGCTAGGGCGGGGAGCTCGAGCCCTGGATAATCCGAGGACCGCCACGGGGGAAGAGTCGTTCAAAAGGCTCCGTGCCTTTTTAGACGACCTCAATCTGGTCGGAAATCAATTTGCACATAACTCACTAATGCAGTATACTAGTTTTTGTGCTACCATTCCTGTGTATGTTAATTGAAAGGCACCGTGGTGCTGGCTTTATCTAATTCAAGGGTAAGGTTGTGCATATGCTTAGCTATGAACACCACCCGCCGGTGCAGGATAAGGAATTTTTTAACCCATTTGTTTGACAAGGAGATTACGCTCAATGATAAACAAGAGCTTGATGAGGCTCTTCAAAGGCAGTTATAAGTTCGAAGGCACCAGTGTTAGGATATCTTTCAACACTTGATACTGTCATTTAGAGAACATTTCGATGTATGTTGACAATTGAAAATGAGTTCCATTTTAAGAGAAGATAGTTGCATATGCTATTTATTGGAAATAAGTAGCCCTATTGGGAAAGAAATCAATATTTCTATCTTTGCTTTCTTGTGTCAGCTTCTAGTCATTTGACTTTTACTCCAGATACAAGGTGGATTTCTTACAGATGAAATCCAGAGGGTTCAATCCACTCCTCAGGATGAGATGAGAGGTGTGATGAGCTACATCCATGAGACAATCTGGAAAGGTGTTCCAAAGTTTCTGCATTGTATTGACACAGCATTAAAGAACATAGAGATAAATGAGCGTGTCCCCTATAATGCTCCTGTTATTTGGTTCTCATCTTGGATGGGTGGTGATCAAGACGGTATGATCTCTGTTTTTGGGAGCTTTTTACACGTTATGCATGAAACTTCTAGCATTTCTTAAATAAAACGCAAAGGCGAGCTTGGATGCTATAATTGTAAATTTGCTAATAAGGGAAGCTATCTTGGCATCATCTAAGAATTGGTTTCCTTCCCTTTGCGGTCAGTCTTTAATTAGCTTGTATCCTGGATGATATCTTTATTTATTTCTGTCTGTACATATGAGCCTCGTTCATAGATGATCCTCAAAGGTGGTTCATAGGTTGGTACTATCATTTTTTAGATTGTTTTGACATGAACTCTCTCTATGCAAACAGGAAATCCAAGAGTAACCGGCAGAGTTACTAAAGATGTATGCTTATTGGCCAGACTGATGGCTGTTAATCTTTATTTCTCCCAGATAGACGACCTCATGTTTGAGGTATGTATTAGGCCTTTTTTCTGGATATTAGACCTTTTTTTTGGATATTAGACCTTCCATCTTAAGCAATAGCTGAGTTTTCCAACCATTTCATTTTCCTAATAGTTGTCGATGTGGAGAGGCAATAATGAACTCGGGGCTCAAGCAGACGAACTTCTTTAAGATTCGAAGAAGGATTCCAAGCAATACATTGGTATGCTTTGTTAGTCTATTCCTACTGCGTGTTGGATTAAATTTTTCGGTTGCAATGACGTGTAATGATCCTAAAGAAAGTGATGTGGTCATTGATGCTTCTTTTATTATGCCATGATCTGCTGTAGATTTCTGGAAACAAATCCCTCCAAATGAGCCCTATCGTGCTATTCTTGCTTATGTGAGCGATAATCTCTATAATACCCATGAACCCTCGTCACTTGTTGTCAAAGGGGATTTCAACTATCCCTGAAGTGGAAATTTTCACCCATGTTGATCAGGCTTACTTATAGATATTCTTCTTGCTCTTTATCTGGTTATTCTTAATATTTCTTTGTGGTGTCTCTCATTATCAACCTTATTTTGTTCATATGTTTTATTGTGATAGTTTCTGAAGCCTCCTGAGCTGTGTTACAGGACACTCCATGATTGCGATGATCAGTCTGTTGTTGATGGAAGTCTTCTTGATTTCATGAGAAAAGCTACTACCTTTAGGCTTTGTCTCATGAGGCTTGATATAAAGCAAGAATCAGAGAGGCACACTGATGAAATGGATGTTATTATTAGGTATCTGGAGATTGGATCCTATCAGGAATGGCCAGAAAAGAAGACATAGGAATGGCTCTTATCTAAGCTTAAGAACAAACGCCCATTGTTTGATGCCAATATCCCTAAAACTGAAGAAATTGCTGAAGTATTGGGCATATTTCATGTGATATCAGACCTTCCTCCTGATAGTTTGGGGCATACATTATCTCCATGGCTACTGCCCCTTCAGATGTGCTTGCTGTTGAGCTTCTCCAACATGAATGCCATATTAAGAATCCATAAGGGTTGTCCCATTATAAGCTTGATGACCTAGAGGCTGCTCCTGATGCATGGACCACCTATTCTCTATAATTGGTACAAAAATAAGATTGAGGGGAGAAGTCACGATTGGATACTCTGATTCGGGTAACGCTAGCTGCGTGGCAACTCTACAAGGTCCAAGAGGAGCTAGCAAAAGTTGCCAAGTAATTTGGATGAAGCTTAAGATGTTTCACAGATGAGGAGGGACGACAGGAAGAGGTGGTGGCCCCACTCATCTTACCCTTTTGTCTCAGTCACCTAACACGATCAATGGATCACTTCGTGTTACAGTACAAGGTGAAGTAATTGAACAGTCCTTTGCAGAGGAGCATTTGTGTTTTAACACACTCTGAGAGGTACATAACTGCCACACTTGTACATAGGATGCATCCTGTGAACTCTCCACCACCAGAATGGCATGCTCTATTAGATCAGATCGCAGTTGTTGCGATAAAGGAGTACCACTCCATTGTTTTTGAAGAGCCCCAATTTGTCAAGTACTTCCGCATTGTAAGTTTTTACTGTTTTTCACTTTTCATCGTTTTCCTGGGTGTATTGAGACCTCCTGATGTCGTACCTATAGACAATTTACATGATGCTCCTTGTTTTTTTTGTATTGTTCATTGATGTAATTGAGATAAATTAGGCTAGTGGAGCTACAGTGGATCTGAGACATCATTAATCTACTAATCTCAATAATTATACAGAACAATAAAAGGTAAAGTTTTATGCTTCTCACTTATTCCACCACGATATTATTTAGTACTCTTTTTGTGCATTCATCTTATATAATATCTAGTTTCAATTAGAATTTGCAGTTGACATAATCTTAGATGTTCGGACTCCATCTTTCCCTCTTTCTCCCTGCTGTCCAAAACCACCCCCTTAAAACTCCCCACCACCCCTAAAAAAGAAAATGAAGAAGAACATAAGAGAAAAAGGCCTCACAGAGCATGATATTAGTTTTCTCATCTTATTTCCTGCTGCAGGTGACACCAGAGACATAATATGGATGCTTGAACATTGGAAGCTGTCCAACAAAGAGAAAACCAAGTGCAGGAATTCAATCACTCCATGCAATCCCTTGGATCTTTTCATGGACCCAAATGAGGTTCCATCTCCCCATGTGGCTGGGTTTTGGTGCAGCATTTAAGTATGCTATTGGAAAAGATGCAAGGACTCTTGAAATGCTTAAAGAGATGTAAAGGATGTCATGTTTCTTCAGGGTGACTACTGAGAAGGTCGAAATGATGTTCGCTAGGATTGCTGCCTTATATGACAAACTTCTTGTGTCAGAGGATCTGCTGTCTTTCGTGGAACAGCTAAGGGAAAAATATGAAGGAACTAAGTCTCTTCTCCTAGAGGTAATATTTAGCCTACATTAGTGAAATGTAGTCTTATAGGCTGTTGCAGGGTGTAAAGTTTTTATAGGTTGTTGAGTCTATTAGTGACATGGCAAGTTGTTATAACAATTTTGTTATATTCTCTTGATTGGCGGGAAAGGATAGGTTTGAAGAATATAAATACCCTTGGGTATTCTTTATGCAACAAGATGAGACTTGGCATCTTTCTTTCTCTACCTTCTCTTTCTTTTACTCTATCAATTCAGTTGTACTCTACTGTAGCTTTTCCTTAAAGACCTCTTTCTTCTCTAAGTGTCTTCCTTGAGCTGCAGCATTGGTATCAGAGCACTCGGGATCCTGAAGCTAAACCTCAATTCCTGCTATTCAATCGGTTGGTTTGATTCCCAACTGATCTAGCTACAATACAAAATTCAAACAAATTAATTTCTTGAATTCAATTGAATCGCTTGAACCTCCAATCAATCAAGTCGAACATTGGATTCAGGATCTCAAATGCAAACTGGCTAAAACTAGGAAAGCTTCTATGGCGGCCATGGAAGACATTCTCAAAACTCTTTGTGGAGCAGCAGCAGTTTGCTCAACATATCCAGGAACAATAATAAGGCTTGGT
The DNA here is from genome assembly GCA_002740545.1 of Lophocereus schottii. Lineage (NCBI taxonomy): Eukaryota > Viridiplantae > Streptophyta > Magnoliopsida > Caryophyllales > Cactaceae > Lophocereus > Lophocereus schottii. The sequence goes on from NCQV01096956.1 coordinate 12,812, forward strand.
GTAGCAAATGAGAGAGCAAAATCAAAGGTCTAAGGATCATCAGAGACTGATTAGTGAAATGATGGAGCAAATGAGACAATTAAGGTAGGAGCTAGGTAATTAGCTCAATTACAATCTTGAAACTGTTGTTAACAGGGATGATGATCCTAGGAACATTTAATCATAGGGGTACTTTTCACGTAAACTCTAAGATAGAATTCCCACCATTTGATGGAACCAACCCTTGGGTTTGGATCAAAAAATGCACACGATATTTTTACCTATGCAAGATACCAGATGATCAAAGGGTTGATTTGGCCTCATTACACCTTCATGGTAAGGATGAGGTCTGGTTTGGCAGATACATTTTGGCCAGAAAACGAGTGTCCTGGGAGGACTTTGTGATGGATGCTAGTACACGATGCAACAATGAAATTGGGTTGAAAGTGGTTGACGATTTCAAGAACCTACAACAAATAGGCAGTTTGGATGACTACCTCGACAAATTTGAGGAGTTAAAATCATTGCTTATTATTAAAAACCCACTGCTACCTGATAACTATTTTCTTAATTGCTTTGTTGGGGCCTTAAGCCTCACCTCAAATCTTTTGTGAAGGCATTTCACCCTACAACTCTATCCACAACCATGGAATATGCTAGATATCAAGAAGAAATAATGGAGGCAATTAAGAATCAGGATGCAAAAACTAGATCCCTCATCCATTCCTCAGAAGGAATTTTACCGACCCCCTCGAAAACTGCTGTTGAACCCATCCCTACTTCTTCTCCTAAGAATTATGTTGGCAATTATGCCAGTATGCCAAGAGTTCACCCCAATTTATTCCAGTAGTAGAAAGAGATGAGAAAATGGCTAAAGGTCTTTGTTATTATTGTGAATAGCCCTTTGACAGGCGGCATAAGTGCGCTGATAGGAGTACTTAACTATTTTTAGTTAAAGTACCTGGGTTATGGGAATATTGTGTTTAGCAAAGTGAGCAATATGCTTGGGAAAATGAAGAATATGAGTTTGAGTCCCAAGAATTGCAGCCACGTTAGTGCCCTAGGGGAATCTAAGGGTATCAGACCATGGGAGTAACAACATATGCTGGAAAGAAAACTATACATGTGTTGACTAATTCCAAAAGCACTCGTAACTTCTTGGACTTAGGCTTGGCTGAGAAAATAGGGTGCAAGGTGGAACCTATTGAGGCACAAGCTGTTACTGTGGTAGATGGTGGACAGTTACACTGCCAATACTTATGTCAGACTTTTAAATGGAAGTTACAACACTCCATAGTCTCTTCTGAAATGCTTCTAACCCCTTTAGGAAGCTGTGAAGTAATAGTTGGAGTTTAATGGCTAAGCACCCTTGGTGTGGTGAAGTAGGACTTTAAAAACCTTAAAACAGGGTTTTCTTACAAACGCAAAGTGCACACTATCAGGGTAATAAACCAGGCAGTTAAGATAGTGGCAAAGGGTTTGCTAAACAAAACCATATCCTATGCCACTCAAATGTGTATGTTACAGGTGTGTCCTATGACAATGACCCCTTTAAGTTTCAACCTGATTCAGTGCAGCCAAAGGGAGGCACATGTTAAGGAATCTCAGTTATAGCCTTTATTGAACCAATTTCAAGGTGTTTTTCAGGAGCCAACGACCTTACCCCTAAGTAGGGGTATCTATGGCCCTCGAATTCCCTTACAAACTAATGTCAATCCAGTCAACATCAGATCCTATAGATACCCTATGAAGCAAAAAGATGTTATTGAGAGATTGGTGGAAGAGATGTTGGCTAATGGCATAATTTAGCCTTGTTGCAAGTCATATGCCTCGCCAGTGGTGTTGGTAGGGAAAAAGGATGGAAGCTGGAGACTCTGTGTTGATTACAGAGAACTAAACAGCCAAACTGTCAAAGCTAAATTCCCTATTCCTTTAGTAAAAAAACTTATTGATGAGCTTGCTGGTGCTACCATCTTTAGTAAAATTGATTTGAGGTCAGAATATCATCAAGTCAAAGTTCATAAAGTAAATGTGCACAAGACTGCTTTTAAGACCCACAACGGCGGCTATGAGTTCTTAATGATGCCGTTTGGCCTCACTAATGCTCCAGCTACTTTTCAGAGTTTGATGAATCATATATTAAAGTCTTACCTATGAAAGTATGTCCTGGTTTTCTTTGACGATATTCTCATTTGCAGTGGGAGCATTGAAGAACATATCCAACATTTAGCTGCTGTATTTACAACCATGCAGCAACATTGTTTACTAGCAAAGAAGAGCAAGTGTGCATTTGGAGTGGAAAAGGTGGAGTACTTAGGCCATTACGTATCTGGCAAAGGGATTGCCACTGATCCTAATAAGGTCAATGCAGTTGCAGATTGACCTATACGTGCTAATGTCAAGGAATTAAGGAGCTTTTTAGGCTTGGCATGTTACTGCAGGAAGTTTTTGAAAGGGTTATGCTCTTATTTCCAAACCACTCTCTAACCTGTTGAAAAAAGGAGCTTTTCAATGGAATTCAGAAGCTGCAAAGGCTTTCTCCACCCTCAAAACTGCATTATGTACAGTACTGGTGCTTGCACTACCTAATTTTTCTAAAGTGTTTGTGGTTGAAACTGATGCTCCACTATTAAGTATTAGGGCCATATTGATGCAGGGCTTTTATAAGTAAAGCTCTGGGTAGTAGGTGGCAAGGTCTATCAGTTTATGAGAAGGAGCTTCTAGTTGTGGTGTTTTCTGTGCAGAAATGGGAACAATACCTAGTGCATCAACCTTTTGCTACAAAAACATATCAAAAAAGTCTGAAATGGCTCCTAGAAAATAAAGTCTCTGCTCCATCCCAAACAATTTTGGCTTTCAAAACTAATGGGGTACTCTTATGATATTCAGTACAAGAGTGGCAAGGAAAACACTGTGGCTGATGCCTTGTCTAGATTATCTGGAGCTAAGATATTGTGTATGGCATTATCTGTCATCCAATCTGACTTATTGGATCTGATCCAACAATCTTGGCAACAGGATCCTCACCTGCAACACATTGTACAACAATTACAACATTGACTTCCTGTTTCTAACTATGAATGGGTCAATTAACAATTGAGGGAAAAGGGAAAAACTAATTGTTGGCTGTAATAGGGAGTGGAGGGAAAAACTATTGAGTTGAGCTCATGCATCTCCAATGGTTGGACACTTAGGGAGGGAAGCAACCCTTCAAAGGATAAAATCATGTTATATTAAGAGGGTTTGCACAAGGATGTCTCTTCTTTTATTAGGAGATGTGTGGTATGCTAGGCTTGTAAATATGACCATGCTGCATATCCCGGGTTATAACAACCTTCACAAAAACCAACGCAAATATGAAGGGATATCTCTATAGACTTTATTGAAGGCTTGCTAAGGTCCATGGGTAAAGATGTCATATTTGTAGTAGTGGACAGGATGAGTAAGTATGCCCACTTTATGACACTTACTCCCGCTTTCATAGCTTTGGAAGAACCACAGAGTTATTTAGATAATGTCTTTAAACTACATGGTTTACCCAATAGCATAGTCAGTGATAGGGATTCTGTGTTCCTTAGCAATTTCTGGCAAGCATTGTTTTCTGTGCATGGGGCAGAGCTGAATATGTCATCTTCTTACCACCCTCAGACACATGGTCAAGCTAAGGTGGTGACTAGATGTCTTGAAACCTATTTGAGGTTCATGTGTTCTCATGAACCTAAGGAATGGTGCAAATGGTTGCCTATAGTTGAATGATGGTACAGTACGATCTATCACCCCTCTATTCACATGACCCCTTTTGAGGCAGTTTATGGCCAACCACCTCCTATTCATTTGCCTTACCAGCCTGGGGAATCATTGGTAGCTACTGTAGATAGGTCTTTATAGAGGAGGGAGCAAATCCTCAAAATGCTAAAGTTTCAATTGCAAAGGGCACAAAACAGAATGAGGCAGCAAGCCAAAGCTCATAGGTCTAAAAAATCTTTTCAAAGAGGGGATTGGGTTTGGTTTAAATTACAACGCTACAAACAGGAATCAGTGCAGCAGAGGGGCAATGAGAAGTTAGGGCCAAATGGTCCTTTCAAAATCTTATCTAGAGTAGAACAGGTGGCAAGCTACTGCTGCCAAGCCAAGTGAGGGTACATGCTTTGCTATTGTATCAAGTAGGGCTTACCACTGAATGCTTTATGCTCAACAACCACTCCCACAGCCCCCTCCCTAAAAAAAAAAAAAAAAAAACCCAAAAAAAGTACAAGAAAATAAATCTGCTGTTGGTGTGCATTTTTTCAGCCTTGGTATCGTATGTTTGAGGACAGTGTTGCCTTATGTTTATGGGAGTGTGCTTTGTTGATGGTATGATTTGCTTTTCGTGCGAAAGAAACTGTGTGCCGGAACTAAGATTTTGATTAATGCAAAGTTGTTGTCGTGTGTGACCATTTTAGCAGATCTATTGAACAGAATCTGTCAATCGTAGCATAACTGGACAGAAAAAGCTGTGATTATGGGTATTGTACTCTCTTATTATCTGTTTATCTTTGCGGTAAATTGGGACTAATCTCGTGGAAGCTCGATGGAGAACACTTGCGTGGCCTTGACCATCATACGAAGTACAACATCTACTCTATCACAGGACCAGAATTAGGTTAGAATAGCTTGCAAACTACAAATTATAGCCAAAACGAGGTATAAGAAATTGTTTGAACGATAGATACCAACTAACTTGGCTGGTTACTCCTGTTGTAGTATGTGAAATGTACCAAATTGGCTGGTGAAGTCATATACTTGTATGTGAGATATACTGTCCAAAAAAACAGTCCAACATCTTCTCCAAGTGTATTTAAAATTTGAATCTCAAGTTCTTTCAGTAGGATTATTAACAAAATTATCTGAATTATAATGTGAACGCTAGGGGAGATCCAGGCGTAAGCATGAGAGATTGTTTTTATAGATGCAGGCAAATAAATCTGAGCAGAGGGAAGCAACTATCTGTACTGATCTGGAGATCCCATTGTTCATCACCCAACGTGGTTGCAATTTTAGTAGCATACTCTGTGGATAAAGTCATTTGTATGATTTATCAGCATAACCCATGAGCAGAAAGGAAAAGAAAGGAAAACTAATTTATGCACTTAGCTGTTATCACTCCGAAGCGTCCCATCCTACATAAGGGAATCCAAAAAATTGAGAGCTTAACAGAAGAACAAAGTCCCAGGGAGTAACACCTTGGTAGTGGCGCTTAGCACTTGACGAAGTATGGGCATTTGGACTTCATTTTAGACCAAAAACATAAAAAATTTCTTTAGAAACAGGACATATATTGATACTGTGCATATGGACCCCTGCAAAATTTTAGCCAAACCTGTAAAATTTTAAAATTTCCAGACTATCGGTGAGTTAACCTGAATATATATATCTACGTGTTACAGTCAAGCATGAATCATGTTTGCAGGTGCTAATTTGCATCTTTGTATGGCAATTGTGGTTGCCCAGAAAAGGGTTCATTTCAATGATGGATTCCATCAGACATTGATGTGTAAATGATCTGAGGTCAATCAGCACAACACTCGTCGCAAATGTGTCAGTTGCATTTTGCTGTTCGAATATTGGGTTTGCACTGCTGTTTTGCTCATACTAAAAGAATCATTATTCCATTATCATTTTAAACTAACAATTTACAGACAAAAGTTTCAAACTTACAGTCTGACTTGGGGGAACTAAGAGGATGCTCACTCCCAAGCCTATAACCCCATTATCATTCATACTATTCTAACATCTCAATGCCATGAAAAGAAGGCTCTTACTGCACTGAAGAGGTGAAATACCTGCTAGTAGAATATCTCAGGAACAAGCATAGGCATAGATAAACCGACTCATAGCCTGTATTATTGCTCACACATCAACATTAATGCTAAAAATTTCACACAAGATCAGAAGAAATAACCCTGAGCCCTTCTCAGCTTTCTTCATCATCTTCCTCTTCAAAACTGAAGACCGGCATCTCATTATCATCATCATCATCAAAGAAAGACTTCTTGCCAACCAATTCAGCCACTCTCTTTGCTGCACCTGAGTCCCGGGGACTCTCATCAACGCAGCGAAGAACCTTAATGTTCACACACTCTTTGGGACCCTCAGCTTCAGCAAAATCCAAAGCCTGACAAACAGATTCCTGCTTTTCTTCACAATTTCCATTCTCATTATCATCCATACTGAAGTAGGATTTCCTTCCAATCAATTCAGACAGCCTCTTTGCTGGCCCTGAATCTCTAGGACTCTTGTTCGCAACCCGTGATGTCTTGATCTTTGGAACCACATCAAGCATCTTTGAAACAGACAAAGGTGTCTCATGATCAATCCCATTTTGAATTGCCACTTCAGTTGGGATTTCCCACCTCTTCTTCACCCTGTTTTCTCTTGCTGTTGCTTGTAGTGCTCCATCTTGAGATTTCCCGGTCAATGAAACGCATTTCCTGTCCGACTTCTTAGTATCCTCTTCACTTTCCGGCAATGATCTTTTCCTCAACTCTTTCATGGCTGAATTACCCCCATTTGAGATCTGATTGTACCTGCTGGCCACCACCCTACCAGATTTCATGGGTTTTTTAGCGGACTTTTCACCATCTTTTGCAAAAAGCTTCTTGGGTTGAATTGATGAAATCAACCCATCTTCTTTCTTCACTGTCTTCTTAGACCCAATTGTTGTTGCAGCTTCTTTCGGAGCCTGCGATTTGAGAACAGTTTTAGATCGGGATTTCGGGCTAAGGCTCCAGCTTTTTCCTCTTTCTTTAGTGACCCTCAATTCATCAATGTCCTGAAGTTGCCAATAGCAGGACTTTCTCCTGTTTGAAGAAGGCTGAGCAGGGGTTTTCGTTGCCGAATAAATCTCTGCCGGCCCAAGACTGATCCCCTTTCTTGTGCCTCTTGTGATTTCGGCTGGTCCCAAGCTTAATCCCCTTCTGGGTGTCTTTGATTTTGCATTCAAACTCATTAATTCTTCCATCTTGCTCTGTTCTTCAAAATTCTTGCTGCTCTGTTTTGGTGGGTTCATGAACTTAGCTGCTACAATTCTTCCTCGTTTCTCCATTGCCTTTGCATTTCTCTTTGCTTTCTCAATCCGAAGACTTTCCAATCTTGAGGACAACCGACTGATCTGCTTCTCGATTTCTTCGATCTCCAAATCGAGATTTCTTTCATCTGAAAGATTTTGCTTCTTCCTTGATAAACCCACTTCGGAAATGGGGATTGATTGTTGAGTGTTTGTAAGAGCAGTATTGGTTTGAAGCGGATTAATGAATGCCAAAGATCTAATTGAAACAGGGGAATTCGCCATGGAAGGGGTCTGATTCTCTTTTGTTGAATCTGATTCAAGGGATTGAGAAAGACTGGTTGATGTGAGCTTCATAGTAGACCAAGAAAATTTGATTGCTTCTGAACCTTCTGATTCTCCATTATCGAAGGCTGCGTTATCCCAAATTTGAACATCTTCGGAGCTCATTGTTTCTTGGTATTTCAGAACACTCATTTTTTATTTCTGGGTATGGCAAAATCGAGAGAGAGAGATGTGGTTCTTGGAAGTAGAAAAAGGATTAATGGGTTTTTAGAGAAGGAATCGAGGATGAAGAAAATCTTGAAGATAAGAGAGAGAATTTTCTGTGAATCTGGGGTTCTTGTCGACCGTTGGAATGAGATTGAAACGTTACAGCCTCCGCTCCTCTTCAAATGTGGGCCGTCGATTGTTGAAATAAACCGCTATTGAACACGCTCCTGCTTTGATCTGGAAAAC
>NCQV01096957.1:3784-14251 GCA_002740545.1 Lophocereus schottii
CAGAAACCCGAGGCCATGAACAGAGCCCGCGACCTCTCACCTTCATTTTCCCCATTCTTATACGCTACTCCCTCTCTCCACAGATAATTTAATTCATAATCATCACCATCATTCATTCATCAGTTACAAAGGCACTAATGAGGTAGTCGAAGTAGGGGAGAACGGTGACGTTGGGGAGATAAAGAGAGATAGCAGAGCTTATTCTTTTTAATGGGGCTGAAGCAGAACATCAAGGGGGGTATCTGGGTATGGAGTTTAGTTTTTGTTTAGGTTTTTGGTTAGATTCACTTTCAGTTTTAATGCATTTGAGTTCAAATTTTGCAGTTTAATTTGCTTTCTTGTTTTCAATTTTGATTTTCAGATTCATATTTTAGGCTTCGAATTTGTGTAATTTGGTTTGAATTTATCAATTCAGAGTCGCATCTGCAAGGGTTGTATAAAATTTCAAAAAGTGGATTCGATTTGAGGGTGGTCAACATCCCGGATTCGAGGCGTTGTGTTTGCTCTGTTTCATTTCGTTTCCCCCTGTTCTGTGTTCTCCTGCTCTCGAGCTCCTGAACTTATTACAGCTAAGTGTTGGTGTCTTCAAGTTCATTACAGTTTGGGCTTCCTTATTTTGCAAAGTCCTTGTTTACAATTTACAAAAAGATCAAATTAGTTTACTTAATCTATTAGTTTGAGGAATAACTTGACCTTGGTGTTGATTAATTTTAGCATCTAGTTTTAATTTAGTTTAGGAATTTCGACAACCTAATTTTACAATCCGTCCTTACGGATCGACATTCAAGTGCTACAACGAGAACTGTGCGCTTACAGTTTAAAATCGTTACAAAAATCACACAAGGTTTTAGCACCGTTGCCGGGGATGAGCTTGTGAATTAGGTTGCCTCGAGTCGTAGTTTGATTATTAGAGTCGTTTGAGCCGTTTTCGTTTTAATTTTGGAGTTGTGATTTTTAGTTTTAGTTGAATCGTTAACTCGTTTCAAAAATTTAGTTTAGTTTTAAATTTGAATTTAGTAGTATTTTGATTTTTGATTTTGTCGAGATTAGTTTTATTTTTAGAGTTTATTGTTTGCTGAAAAAATAGTACTAACGCATTTGGTTTATGTGCAGTAAAAGACACAAAGTAGAACTGATCTGGAGAAAAACAATCAGTGCAGATTTTTCATTACTTTTGACATCTATTTGAATTTTCTGGGAGATTTTTGGTGCGATTTTTGCTATTCTGATATTTTTCCTAGATTCAGAATAATTTTTCGAGTTTATGTGAATTTTTGTGGAATTTTTGGAACTGTCATGATTTTTGTCTGAATTTTTGGACTTAACAATTTGTTTGCATTTTTCTCCACTGTTCGGAGGCAGAACAAATTTGAAAAAAATTATATTTATGTCCTTTGTGATTGTTAGAATTTACTGTACATTTAGTTCTAATTTTAGGAGTCTTATTTTCTGTTTTAAATTTTATTTTTAGAATTGGGTTGTTTAGGTGTAGTTTTATTTTTTATTTACTTTTAGTTTCTGTGTGTTTGTGCTTTTGTTTCAGTTTTGCTTATTTTCTGTTTGCAAATTGCTTTTAGTTTTGATTCACTTTTTTTGTTTTGTTTTGTCGCTTTAGAGAAAAGAAAAGAAAAGAAAAAATAGAAAAAAAGAAAAATTAAAAAAATTAAAAAAAAGAAAAAGAAAAGAAAAAGAAAAGAACCTTTGGTGAGGATGTGGGATTTATATAACTGTTGGGTTAGAAATCCTGAAAATAATCGACTTTTTAGAAGTGAACCTGACCCCGAGATTGAATTAACGCCCGAATCTGAACCCAAGTCTAAAATTGAAGAGATGACACAAGAAAGATCTTTGAGTGATATCTTCTATCCTTCTAGGACTGCTTTACCATCTTGTTTTACTATACCTGACCTTGGATTGAATGTAACTTTTGAATTAAGACCTCATTATACTCATATGCTCCCTAAATTTACTGGTTTGGAGGATACTTATTCATTTTTGAGGGAATTCGAAGAAGTATGCTCTATGATGCATTTCCCTAATATCCCAATTGATGTTGTACGTATGAAATTGATTCGTTTTGCTTTGAGAGATTCTACTAAACGTTGGATGTACGGCTTGGCTGCTAATTCTATTACTTCTTGGAATGATTTTGAACAATTGTTCTTAAGAAAATATTTTCCTAATGCCAAGACTGTTAAGCTGAGGAACGAAATTAATCAATTTGTGCAACTCGATAGAAAATCATTTTGGAAATATTTTGATAGGTTCAAAAATTTACTGGCCAAGTGTCCCCATCATGGTTTAGACCAGGTACGTTTGTGCCAGATTGTTTATGAAGGACTTGACCAATAAACTAGAACCATGGTAGAGTCCATGTGTCAGAGTGGCTTTCTCTCTAAGAGCGCTATGCCTGCTTGGGAATTTTTAGAGGACTTAGCGAAGAAAACCATGCAATAGGAAACTGCTCATGATGAGAATCTAAGTTCTAGGATTACAAAGGGTGGGTTGCATTTTGTCTCTGACGTAAGTCACTTAGAGTCTAAGGTTGCTGTTCTGGAAAACATGTTGAAGGGGTTATCTTCCCAAATGCCCCAGATATGTTAGACTTCTACTGTGTCATGTTCCCACGGTCAGGCCTTAAATTATTCCTTAAGTGCTTGTCCTTATTTTGCTCATCAGTTAGCAACTGGATAAGAGCACGACTAACTTTTCTTGGAGTAATAGGCTGAATGCTGCAATTCCTAACTCCTAACCTATTTCCCATCCTCCCAATTCTTTCCAAAGACCAGGTTTTCCAGGTGTGGCCAATGCACCTAGACCTCCACCCCCTGTAGCTAAAGCTCAACCTCCTCCTAGTTACATTGATATTGATAGAATGGAGAGGAGAATTAACACTAATATGGAGAGAATGATAAGTGCTAATATGGAGAAAATAATGCGAATGATGACTGAACAGTTTTCCCAATTAAGATCATCTTCTGGGAAGGCAGGTACTTTTCCAAGCCAACCCGAGGTGAACCCTAAGAGCCATACCTCTTTATCTTCTGGTGCTAACCGTAGTGAGTCTGTAAGGAAAGTGAATGCAGTCATATCTCTTCGATTCGGTCGAGAGATTGACAATCAAGTGAGAAATCCCAATGAATCCTACATATATCCTCAGCAATTTTTCCAGAATTCTTCTTCTTCTTCTTCTTCTTCTTCCCCTTCTTCCTCTCTAGAAATCGGTTCGTCTAGTAAGCCAAGGGATGCTGTTGATGGTGTCCTTAACGATTTTGATACTCCTCCCTCTCTTGAGTCACCTTCTAAGAAAGAGGAGCCTAAGGAGAAAGCTTCCTCTGATTCAGTTAAGCCTCTTATAGATTCTTCTGCTGAGAAAGTCCTTATATCTTAACCTCCTTTTCCCCATAGGCTTGAAAAAAAAGACCAAGCTTATGTTAAGAAGATGAGAGAGACCTTCTCTTAAGTCAAAACTAACATCCCCTTACTCGATGCTATTCAGCAGATGCCTCCATATGCACGATTTTTAAAGGATCTGTGTACAACCAAGAGAATCACTAGTGTCCCCAAAAAGGCTTTCTTAGCTTCTAGCGCTAGTTCTATCCTTTCTCACCAGATCCCAGTGAAGTATAAGGACCCCGGGTGCCCTACTATTTCTAAAATTATAGGGGACCAGCTTATTCATAGAGCTCTGCTCAATTTAGGGGCTAGTGTCAACTTGATACCCTTCACTGAGTATGAGAGGTTAGGGTTAGATGAGCTGAAACCTAACAAGATGGTCATTCAATTGGTTGATAGATCAACCAGGTTTCCTAGGGGTATTGTTGAGGATGTGCTAATTAGAGTCGGTGAATTTACTTACCTAGTGGACTTTATTGTAATTGAGACAGAGAAGGTGTTAAATTTGGCTGGTCAAGTCCCTATGATTCTAGAGCGTCCTTTCTTGGCCACTGCCAATGCCCTCATTAATTGCAGGAATGGGATGATGAGACTATCTTCTGACAATATGACTATTGAATTGAACATCTTTAACATACAAAGACAGCCCTTTGGTTTTGATGATATGGAGTTTTTTACTCTTAACTAGGTGGAAGATTCTGTATTTGATGATGCTTCTGATGAAATGTTCGCTGCTGAGTATGAGTTCTTTCTTGTGAATGATGAGCCTGAATATGATGTGTTCAAGTTTGATGACTTGTGCTCTACTGCTAACTGTTTGCTTACTGCTGTTTCTGAATCTATACATGAATCTGTTTCTCCTCCTAATCTCGAATTGAAGCCTCTTCCTGACTCTCTTAAGTATGTATTCCTAGGACCCGACGAATCTATACCTGTCATTGTTGCTTCTGACCTAGACCGGGACCAAGAAGACAAACTAATTGCCTTACTTAGAGAGAACAAGGAAGCCATAGGCTGGACCTTAGGGGACATTAAGAGTATTAGTCATTCCATTGTGCAACATAGAATTCATTTAGAGGACAATGCTAAACCCTATCAAGACCGCCAAAGGCATTTGAACCCAACTCTTCGAGAAGTAGTTAGGAAGGAAGTGTTGAATTGGCTGGACCATGGGATCATCTATCCAATTTCTGATAGTGAGTGGGTTAGCCCTATTCAAGTTGTTCCTAAGAAGACTGATATTACCGTGATTAAGAATGATAAGAATGAGTTAGTCCCTGCTCGTGTCCAAGTTGGGTGGCGTGTGTATATCGATTATAGGAAATTGAATGCTGCCACTAGAAAAGACCATTTTCCCCTTCCTTTCTTAGACCAAATGTTAAAGAGGTTGGCTGGACATTCATTGGGCTGGTTTTTAGATGGATATTATGGCTATACCCAGATCTCTATTGCTCCTGAGGATCAGGGGAAGACTCCTGCCCATTTGGGACATATGTCTTTAGGCGACTGCCATTTGGATTGTGCAATGCCCTGCTACCTTTCAACGTTGTCTGAGTTTCATTTTCTCATATTTAGTTGAACAGTGCATGAAAATGTTTATGGATGACTTTTCTGTGTTTAGGTCTTCCTTTGATGAGTGTTTGTCTAATCTGAGATAATTGTTGGAAAGGTGTAAGGAAAAAAATTTGACTTTGAACTGGGAAAAGTGACATTTTATGGTTAAAAAGGGAATAGTCTTAGGCCACATCATTTCTAAAGATGGGATTGAAGTAGACAAGGCTAACACTAATTTGATTGTCAATATTTCCCCTCCCACCTGTGTGAAAGAGGTAAGGTCTTTTCTTAGACATGCTGGCTTCTATCGTCGATTCATTAGAGACTTTAGTAAGATAGCAAAGCCTTTAACCAACTTATTAGCTAAGGAGGTGCCATTTCACTTCTCTGAGGAATGTCTTGTCGCCTTCACTAAGCTTAAGGAAGCCTTGACCTCTACTTCCGTTATTCATCCTCCCATCTGGGAAAAACCATTTGAATTGATGTGTGATATATCTGATTATACTGTTGGGGTTGTTCTAGGACAGCGTGTTGCTAAGAAGCCCCATGTCATCTATTATGTTAGTCACACTCTGAATGATGCCCAAGGAAACTATACTGTTACTGAGAAAGAATTTTTGGCTGTGATCTTTGGTTTTGAAAAGTTTAGACCTTACTTGATTGGGTCTCATGTGATTGTCTATGCTGATCACTCTGCTCTTAAGCATCTTCTTTCTAAAGAAGGATGCTAAACTTAGACTAGTGAGATGGATCTTGCTTTTGCAAGAGTTTGACTATGAGATTAGGGATGAGAAAGGTTCTGAGAACCTTGTAGCTGACCATTTGTCTAGGATTCTCTGTGATGGAGAGAGTGAGTCTAGTATTTCTAAATGCTTCTCTGATGAGCAATTATATGCTGTCCACCCTGATCATTGGTATGCTGACATTATGAACTACCTAGTTGCTGGTAGGATCCCTAAGGGTTGGACCAAGAATGATAGGGATATGTTTTTCCACCTCGTGAAATTCTTTGTTTGGGATGATCCTTATTTGTTTAAGTACTGTGCTGGCTAAGTCTTTAAGAGGTGTATTCCGGACAATGAGGTGAGGAGTGTCCCTTCTTTTTATCATGATCAAGCATGTGGAGGGCATTTTAGTGGAAGGAAGACTGTAGCCAAAGTTCTTCATTGTGGATTCTATTGGCCCACTTTATTTAGGGATGCTTTTGAATACTGTAAGAGTTACCCTAGGTGCCAGTAGTTGGGTAAGATCAGTAAAAGAGATATAATGCCATTAAGTCCCATCATTGTGGTAGAGATTTTTGACGTGTGGGGAATAGACTTTCTGGGATCATTTCCATCATCTTTTGGGAATGAGTATATTTTGTTAGCTGTGGATTATGTCCCTAAATGGGTTAAGGCCATTCCTTCTAGGACGAATGACACTAAGGTGGTAGTGAAGTTTCTTAGGGAGAACATCTTTGCTCGATTTGGCATGACTCGAGCTATCATTAGCGATCAGGGTACCCATTTTGATAATCGGTCTTTTGATGCCTTACTGAAAAGGTATTTCATAATCTATAGACTTGCTACCCCCTATCATCCCCCAACCATCGCCAAGTTGAAGTGTCCAATTGACAGATTAAACAAATTCTAGAGAAGACAGTGAGCTGGAATAGGAAAGATTGGGCCGATAAGCTTGTCGATGTTCTTTGGGCTTATAGAATAGCTTTCAAAACTCCCTTAGGTATGTCACCCCATACGGATGTTTATGGTAAGCCTTGTCATCTCCCTATTGAGATTGAAGATAGAGCTTGGTGGGCCATTAAAATGCTTAACTATGACTTGACTGAGGCCGGTGAGGAGTGTAGACTGCAATTGAGTGATCTTGAAGAGATAAGAGCTTAATCGTATGAGAGTGTTCAGTCTTACAAAGAGAGAGCTAAGTTGTTCCATGATAAATATATTCTTAGGAAAGAGTTTGCCCCGGGAATGAATGTACTCTTATATGATTCTAAGCTCCATTTGTTTCCAGGGAAATTGAGGTCCCAATAGACGGGTCCCTATATTGTCTCACGTGTTTTCCCTTATGGTGCAGTCGAAATTTAGGATCCAAAGAGTGGCGTTAAATTCAAAGTGAATGGCTAGCGACTTAATCAATTTCTGGAGCTTCCAAATACAAAAGTTGTGGAGTGTCTGATACTCCACCAGCCGACTTGGTTTCTTTTCATCCCTTCTCTCCTTTTCTCTTTTTTTTTTCTTTTTCCTTTTTCTTTTCTTTTGGTATAGGTGGTTGTTTTTGTTTTTGTTTTTCTTTTGTATATATGCTGTACATTTGATTTTGAGTCTTCCCTTTTTGTTTTTGAGTCTTATTTTTATTTGTTTCTTTTTAGGTTTTATTTTGGCTTTTTATGGTTCTTTCTGCTCCCAATGAGGACATTGTGACGTTTAAGTATAGGGGAGGGAAACTTTGAAAAAATTGAAAAAATTAAACCTTTTTTTTTTCAAATTTGGAAAAAAAAAACGATTTTTGTTTTGTTTTTATGGAACTTGCGTACTTTTGTAATCAACTTAAATCCCCTGTGATTTGATTTTTAGCTTACATATAAATTGATGTGCATGTTAGGTTTTTGTTCTCAGTGTGTCATTGTAAGCCCTAATTCTAACCCCATTTGTTCATTATCGCTGTGTAATCTAATCCCTATTTATATCATTCTCATTGTCTTGAGGTCTGAGTTTTCCATGATTGGCTCTCCCAGTTGTTGTTGACACAATTACTTTGATTTTTATTGAAAAACAAAATGGGAGCAAAGAGAGAAAAACATGAGAATGAGAAAAACGAAAAAAAAGGAACTGAAAAAAGAAAGAAAGAAAAATGAAATAAAATTGGAATGACAAGTTACCCTTTAAGGTATTCGCTTTTGGGTATTACTCTTTGAGGCAATACTACTAGTAGGAAAACTTGCTTCCTATGTTAATAAATCAGTAATGAAGTTTGTGTCAGTCAAGTGGGATTGAGTTTGATTTTGGTAAATCTGAGCCTTAGGATGATGGTACACTTGTACACGAGTACTGGGATGGATTCCAAGTTTTGATGTATAGTGAGGTGCAATGTTAGTACTTTGATGTCATTTATGGGGTAGAGAGCCTTGATGAGTGCATTTTGTTTATATGCATGCCAAGATCTTTGCTACATGGGTGATTTAATTGATTAGAATATGTATATATCTTTCCCTAGTTTTGTACATATTAATTTTTGAAAATGAAATTAAAAAAAAAGCTTTTCAAGTTACTATTTATCATTTCTAGATTTTGTGGGTTCATCCTCTGCAAACGCTCACAAGACCTTACTCGCCCACTAGAGATAACCTAGGGGTTTAAAGGGCTTGTTGCACGTGCTACATGCAATCGTGATTCCTACGAAAGTGAGTTAGGATTTTCTTTTCTTTTCTTTTCTAAGGTAGTTTAGGTTTGTTTTACTCGAGTACGAACAAAACTTAGATGTGGGGTTATTTGTTCATCCTGAAATTATGATATTTTATACCCTTAAATTATCTAATAATTGCTCGAAATAAATTGGTTAATTACAATTTTAATAATATTTTTGTTCATTTTACAGGAATTAAAAATAAAAGTGGAAAAATAAATAATTAGTTCAAAAGTGAAGCTGGAACAAGTGAAGAAGAAGGAAGCAAAGTCGAACCCAATGGCCCAGATTCGCGACCTAAAACTAAAGCCCAAGTGCCCTCCCTCTCTTCTTTTTTCTTTCCCTCTCTTCCTCTCACGCGTGGGCCAGGCCCACTTCGGCCCTCAGCAGCCCGGTTCTCCCTTTTTTTCTTTTCCTTTCTTTTCTTACCTTAGGCCGGTCCATCCCTCTTTCCTATTTCTCTCTAGCCCAGTCCCGTCCCCATCTCTCTCTCTGTCTCTCTTTCTCTTAATAGTCACGCCCCACTCACGTGACAACAGTAGTCCCTCCCCTTCCTCTTCTTCTTCTTCCTCATTGAAACTTCATGGCTGCGCAGAAACCCGAGGCCACGAACAGAGCCCGCGACCCCTCGCCTTCATTTTCCTCATTCTTATCTGTTACTCCCTCTCTCCCAAGATAATTTAATTCATCATCATCACCATCATTCATGCATCAGTTACAAAGGCACTAATGAGGTAGTCGAAGTAGGGGAGAACGGTGATGTTGGGGAGATAGAGAGATAGCAGAGCTTATTCTTTTTAATGGGGCCGAAGCAGAACATCAAGGGGGGTATGTTGTTTAGGTTTTGTTTAGGTTTTTAGTTAGATTCACTTCCAGTTTTAATGCATCTGAGTTCGAATTTTGGGGTTTAATTTGCTTTCTTGTTTTCAATTTCGATTTTCAGATTCATATTTTAGCCTTCGAATTTATGTAATTTGGTTTGAATTTATCAATTCCGAGTTGCATCTGCAAGGGTTGTGTGAAAATTCAAGAAGTGGATTTGATTTGAGGGTGATCGACATCCTGGATTCAAGGCGTTGTGTTTGCTCTGTTTCATTTCCTTTCCCCCTGTTTCGTGTTCTCCTGCTCTCCAGCCCCTGAACTTATTACAGCTAAATGTTGGTGTCTTCAAGTTCGTTACAGTTTGGTTTTCCTTATTTTGCAAAGTCCTTGTTTATAATTAAAAAAAAAATCAAATTTGTTTACTTAATCTATTAATTTGAGGAATAACTTGAACTTGGTGTTAGTTAATTTTAGCATCTAGTTTTAGTTTAGTTTAGAAATTTTTACAACCTAATTTTACAATCCGTCCCTGCAGGTCGACCCTCAAGTGTTACAACGACAACTGTACACTTGCTGTTTAAAATCGTTACAAAAATCACAACAATGTATCCCAATATGAGGTTGTTCAGCGGAAGGCCAAGGGCCCTCTAGTGGGGTCGCTCGTTAATGAAAGTGACTATCTTTTAGTTTGTGACTAATGGATAAGGAACTTGTGGTTTGAAATTCTCAAAATGACTGAGAATAAATCTTATTTCAAACTATTTGAACGTTTCCTTCTCACCCCTAAATGTCGAAATAAATTTAAATAAGTATTTTACAAGTAGGGCTAGACATTGTTGACGTTCGTCTCACTGTTCAAAATATTTTTGTTGTATGGGGATTAGATGTGAGCGTGGCCACAAAAGAAGTTTTTAGAAAAATCGTTCTTACTTTAAATAAATGCTGGACTTGTAGTTGATTAACTTTTAACTATTACATGTGACTGTTGACCTTAGATTATATTTTTCGCTTATTTTAATTAATTCCCTTTTTCCCTGGTATTTCTTAGTGAAATACGAAAGTGATGTCTATTAGGTTAATATCTATTGCATTAAATAGGCTAAAGGCTAGTGATAAATGAATTACAATTTTCGGAATATCACAATATGCACACACACACACACACACACACACACACACACACACACACATGGGTGGGGGCTACTCAAGTAGGACGAGGTCTTGTGCTGGATGAGTTGGATGAGAAAATTAATAAATGTAGCTTTAGTGATCATTATAGTTAATTTGGTG
>NCQV01096967.1:1161-17844 GCA_002740545.1 Lophocereus schottii
CATGGAGCCCCCTCACTTTCCCTCACATTTCGAAGATATTTAACTTGGATTAAGGCAAATTAATTTGAAAGAACGACTTTTACTTGGTTTAGGTAAATTTGGTTAATTTTGAAAGAATAGACTAGATTTTTAGAGAGATGCCAATTCCTCGAGATTTGAACGATTAGAGAAAAGAACATGCTTATCATTTTGATCCAATCAACTTTCATAATTCCTCGAGATTTAAACAATTAGAGAAAAGAACATGCTTATCATTTTGATCCAATAAACTTTCATAACTACATGAATTCCTTGGTGTTCTTCCTTAATTGATTTAAAATTAGTGAATTAGACGTTATTAAATCAAACCCTCTTGAATTAGGATTTTACTTAGGATATCTTGATAGATAAAAACTCGATAGATTACATTGGTCCCTGAGGAGCGATCTTTTTATCTATACTACGACCACACGTGCCCTTGCGGCAGTGGTCAGCAGCTCGTCCTTATCCCCCCCCCATCCTGCTAGAGGCTTCACCACGAGGAATTAAAGAGGTTCCTACGTCTTTTTAGGTAGGAATAACCCCAAGAGAGATAGATCTAAGAGAGGTGGAAGGGAAAGCAGATAAGGACGAGGAGGAAGACGAGCATATCTGAGAGGGAGAAGTGGAATAGCAATTAAACCCAAAAAATCATGGGAGGCCTTAGTACTTACAAGGGATGTTTGTCTTAATAGGAACTCGAGTGCTTTCTCCAGCAGCAACAATGAAACACCGGCTAAGAAGCCCCATTATGTCATCAAAGATTTCCCTTCAAATGGAGAAGAATTGAGGAGGAAAGTACCCCATATGTTTTAGTATACGAAGTCCTGAAACGGGGCCAGTCACCCATGATACTTCATGTGGTTGCAAACACTATGTTGTCTAGCAAAGCCAAAGAGGCTTGTTGAGGACATTGATTCCAAAGAGACACTCTAGGATTTCTTCCATGATGAATAAAAGCGAATGTCGTCCTCTAAGATGGCAGTGGATAAGTTTTTGTCTCAATTATAAGGGAGATTTTAGTATGACTTACCAAA
Organism: Lophocereus schottii; assembly: GCA_002740545.1. Classification (NCBI taxonomy): domain Eukaryota; kingdom Viridiplantae; phylum Streptophyta; class Magnoliopsida; order Caryophyllales; family Cactaceae; genus Lophocereus; species Lophocereus schottii. The sequence continues at coordinate 2,217 of NCQV01096967.1, forward strand.
ATCACTCTAAAATGCAAAATTAGACTAACTACACTACAAATTTAACTCAAGAAGTGAATCTAGACTAAAACCAATCTAGCACAAAATAAGGTGACAAGCATTAGACATGTAGCAAATCAAAGGGGTGATTAACAAGTTTGACTTAGCCCGTGGCACGACATGGCCAACGAAATTTCCCAACAATTTCTCAAGGATTATCTAAAATTAAAAAACGAACATAAAATTAAAAAGAAAGTAATCTAATCTAATAATAAGCTATAGAAATGAAGGGAGAGAAAGTTGCCCACAAATCAATTTGACTTGATGATGGACTTTTATGATCAATGTTCTCCTCTTCAACAATCAATTACCATTAGACACTAATCAAGCCCAATTTTAACTCCATTGATGATCCTTAAATTCTTGAGGTGCCAAAGTCTAGTTAGAACAATAAAGATGAGGATTGAAAAGATGATTTGAACAGAAAGGATTATTAAGCCTTGATGAGTAGATTAAGGATTCAAATTCATTATGATTGATTTAATAATCCCCCCATAACCCTTAAGTCATCCAAGCTCATAGTTTTAGGGCTGAGATTGAATGCCAACAATGGAGAGTTACGAGGAATTTACGTGAGAGAAAGTGAGATTGGATGCTACTGAGTGAAGAGTAATAAAAAAGTGATAGAAATCAATCAATGATTGACTTTTATTATAGTGTTTGAAAGTCTACAATTGCTTACTAGAGAGACACTACTGTTCAAAAGATAAAACCTTGAGAAATCATGTCTCTCCCTTTTCATTAGCCTAATAGCATTTTTATACAAAGTAAATACGTACTTTGGCACGAGCGTGCTATGTGGCGTGGCTACTCATGCCAAAGCTCTACATTCTTCCTCTGCAAGCTTCGCATTGCACACCCAAAAAACAAGGGTGGCATGGGTAGCCTTGTCTTTTCTCTGAATCTTCTTTTCTTTTTTTTTTTTTTAGCTTGCTAGCACTGGTATGATCTCCACTGCTTTTGGCACATCTAGACTGCCTTTTAGCACATTCCCATCTTTGAGACTTCTAATTGGATCAAAAATTGCTCCAATTTAAAACTTATTCACTTCTAATCCTACAAAACACAAAACACTAATAAATCACCACATTAACAGTTATTTATAAGCTAAAATCATATGCAAGGAACATTGAAACTATGTCAGTTAGGAACTAAATGAATACCACGACCCTTAGATTTCACTCATTCTCGAGCAAAACACAAGGAAAACACCTTTTGGCGAAGTCACGCTTATATGCAATGAGCCCTTTAAGCCCCTTGGTCCCCCAAGTGGACAAGTGTGGTTTTGTGAGGGTTTGTGGAAGACAAAACTACAAAGTCGTTAAAAAGAAGAAGAAAAGAGAAAGAAAAAAATAGAAAAATTTTTTTTGATATTTCACAAATTTTCACAATCCAACATCCATGGAGTAATCATACACTCCTCAAATTATAACTCACCAAAATGATAAAGATATGAATAGCACATGCATAAAGACATGCCTAAGGCACGTAATCAAGATCTTTGGTCCTCCTAAATAACATTATGTAATTGTACGAACTCTTTTCAATGATCAGCAAGTAATGCTCAACTCACCTTAGGTTAAGGGAAGCTCTCTTCTCAAGTGCTTGAAACTATAATACATGTCCTCTCATGTTCAATCCAAAAGATGCACTCTACCATAAGTTTGGCCAAGCTTTCATGCTTCACCACTAGAATGCACATGCAATTCATTGATTAAGAGGATTTTTGCCGGTTGTAATGAAAGCTCAGGTCAAGGGTTGGGGAATGGATTAATACTTTAAGAAATAAGGAGCTAATTAGCTGAAATTAAGGAGCTACCACAACTCACATCATCAATTACCATCCATTTCATCATCAATTACCATCTCCCATTTAAATACATAATGCACACAACCCTTCCAAAGTATGAAGCGATGACTTGAATAAGCTAAGCTAAGGTGAGACTTCCATGTCAACACTTATACCTATTTTTTTCCTTTTGTTGTTTTCTTCTTCTCTTTCCCTTTTTATGGGTCTTTCTCTTTTTTTATGAAACCTAAAACACTTAGCATGGAGATTTTGCACTCAATTAACTCCTTCTCAATTCACAACGAGCTCAAGTTAATCTTCATGTATTATTCTTTCTTTATTTATATCACACACCAAGAAATGTTCTCCCCCGTATCATCCCTTAACCCCTATTTTTAAAGTGATACTCCTTAGTCTTGACTTGATACTTTTTAGACTTGATTTAGTTAAGGAGATTGTTTTAGACTAAGGTTAAAAGAGTGGCTCACAAAAGAAAGAAAAATAATGACAATTAAGGATCAAAGGGTTAGCAAGGGATAAAATTATCTACATAAGAAGGCTTTTTGTTTAATGTAGCTTCATACTTGGATAAAGAATGCCTCTCTCCTCTCATCATTCATGCAAATGCACTATCTACTTTCGAATAGACTTAAGGCAAATTCTAGGGAGTGAGAACTTTGAATAAGCCTCTCATAAAAGAAGCACATGCCCACAAGGGATGAAGTGGTCCAATTAAGCTCAAAGCATTATAGTTCGCATGTCACGTTTGCTCTTATCTATTAGGTCAAAACAAAGCATGAATTACCACAAATTTGGACCTAATATCTATTATATGCACCCCAATTGCATGCCTTTTGGATCAAAGTCACAAGAGATCATTATCGACCAAAGATGCACATTTTCCCCCAAAAACTCACTATTTATGAGAAAAATTAGAAATTCTTTTTAAGTTTTTGAAAAGTTTTTCTCTTTGTTTTTTAAAAAAATTAAGACGAATGGCCTTCCCACCTGCATAGTTGAAATGCACAATATCCTTATTGTAGGAATTAGAGCCTAAAGAGGAAAATACAAGAAAGAAAAAGGGAAAGAAATATACACAAAGCAGAGAAAGGAAAATACCTTGAAAAAGAAGAACATGAGATCACCAAATATGGATAAATATTATAGTGCAAATGCAATGACTACCCTAAATACAACTATACACATTATGGATGCTCCTAAGAGCCTATTAATGATGCACTCAAAGTCCACGACTCATAAAATCCATACTTATAACCACACCACACAAATTCCTCAACATCACAGCCAATCACAATTGAAATTCACCTCAATGGCCTTCTTATCATAAAAATATAACAAAATAGGAAAGCAAGGGATAGGGAAAAAAGAGATGCACACTAGAAAACCACTTACCTTATATGAGATACCCTCCATCTAGTATTTACATGCAATTTCTCCCTTAAACATGTAAATATGCTAAGAAGAGTAAGAGAGGAGTAGGGTATAGAACTCATGATCATTAGGCCCTATGGGAGATAGTGTCCAAAAATGCAGAGGAAAATAGGAGAATAGCGATGAACTCCCTTGAACACCCATAAAAGTGTGATGCTACTTTTCTAATTATCGGATGGCTTCTGATTGTCGCCAAATGAGCTCATTCATCCTCTTTTGCTTCTCTAATTCACAGGCTTCTTTTTTAGCTCTTTCCTTATTTGCCTTAACCCTCTCTCATCCTGTCATTCAACAAAACCCCTAAAGTGTGTGACACCCTCCTCAATGGAATTCGTACATTAGGCCACACAATGAATGTCTTAGCACATCTCAGTGTACCCATAGGTCGGCTCCCTCTACTTGGAGGTTGGAGAAAGATTAGAGGAATGCACTACTAAAGGGTGTATGAGCCGTGGAAAAGGAGCCAACCCTATCACAAATGAAGGTGGTTGTTGGAATTGAGGCGATTATGTGAGCTTATTCTCCATTTGTGTCTCATCCCCCTCATTGTCTTAATGTCCTTCTACTTTACCTTCACCATCAACATCGTCAAGCTCCTCACCACTATCTTGACCCATCGCCTCTCCATAGGATACCACCCCATCACAAGACCAATTACTCTTATTGGCTATTATTGTGTGTACCACATTGAGGAAGTTCTAAGAGTATTTGTTTGTGATGAGGGTATTTATAAGGCACTTCCTTAGTATTAATAATGCTCACATGTAACAAAATGGTGATGTCAAGACTCCCTCTAAAGAAATGGGGTTCAAGGGACCAAAACTTCCCACCATGATTAAACACTTGGGCTATTACATTAATAGTGCCCTCAAGAATGATGACATTTTGGTGGGTAGTTTTGGCCACCTCCATAAGATAGAGAATGATAAAGGCTCTAGTGTCCATATGTTCGCCATTCAAACGACACCAAATAATAAACAACTGTGCTTTCCTACACACAATTTAGCTATAATGACACCCAAAGATAATGTTTTCTGTTCAACATTATAAGTAGCACATGTTGATATTACATATGTCTATGGCCTTCGCTTTTTTAGAGTCAAATACTCAATATCTACCCCACCTATCATTATACATCTTGCATTTGGAACAAATGATACTCAACCAAGTTAGGTCGGGTTACCAACTATTGCAGACATCCGTAAAGGCATCGGCATGCATTGGGAGTTAAAGAAGCTCATTAAAAATTCTCAAACTCATTCTATGATCAACATTAAACATGTGAAATTTAATCAACAACTCATTATCTAGTTAAGACTTTCCCGATCAACATGGACCGAACTAAAAATTGAGGCATGAGTCTATCATATGGTACATACTCATCTCCACATAATTAAACGAACCCACATTACCAAGTACAGCACCCACATCATCCAATATTCCAAAATCCTTAATGTATCACCACTCTAATACCTTTGCTCACAAGTTATTCTAGAACTCAATTGCTCATATTTAACCCTTTGGTAATCATTAGCAAATTATAAACCTTTAGTAATTGAAGAAAGAACCAAGGGGAAGGCATCAGATTTACCTTTGCACCTTGTGGTTGGATTGGAATAAAAACAAGCTCTCGTTAACTTCTTTAGGAGGTAGAATGCTATCAAAGCTTCATCCACTCTTTTTTTACCCAATAGCTCATAGGCATGAATGGATGGAGTTGACAAATCTAGCTCCCTGTGTTCCAAATCCCTTCGTCAAGCTTTATTCCATATGCAAATGAGGGCAATTGACAAACTTTCTTTCTCTACCACCATCAACCTTAACAATGGAGGTTAGGGTTTTAGAGAGAGAAAGTGGGTGGTTGGGAAGGAAGAAAGGGATGAGTATAGGGTGAAATTTTAGTGGGGAATAGAGTTTTACAAGTGGAATTTGAAAAATTTGTGTGAAAAAAAGTGATAATTGAAAGGGTTCAAGTGGAGAAGGAGAATGGAAAGAAGGGGGATTTCAAATAGGGAGAGAAAAAAGAAAGAAGAATGGAGACAAAATGAGGAAGAAAGAAGGAAAAGTCATGTTTTGTAGCCAGCTGGAGGTGACATGGGCGTCCTATATGGCATGGGTTACCCATGCCATATAGCACGCCCGTGTCACCACCATGTCACTTCTCTGGTTGGTAATCTAGAGTTCCCTGATTTGGCATGGTCGTGCCACCTGGCATGAGCCCACTATGTTAAACATGTTCCATTGTTTTTTCCCTGCTTAATGTGGCACGGGAGTGCCACTTGACATAGGCTCCCAGTGCCATTTTTCTTGCTAATGTTCTTCATCCTCTCAACCCTTTTTCTTCTTTTTCTCCCCTCTTTTCTCCCTACTCTTTTATTTTCCATATTATGTTCGACTCTACACTTTTCTTCTTCTTTATCCCCCTTTTTTTTCTTTTTTTTCATTTTTTCTGTTTTTCTTTGCTTTCTATTTTTTTCTTTTTTCTTTCTCATTTTCAACACACACAAACCTCATATATATTCATAATTATACATAAATATACAAGAGGATGGGACCTTGACTACTCAAGTGGTGGAGGTTTCTGAAGCAAGATACAGTCCGTGTCCTCTTCTTTAGGCATTTCCAATAAGGGTTGTAACATATGCCGATTGACCCAGATGTATGGTCCTTAAGGGAATCCTTTATCTCAATTACGTTATCGAAAAACACTTTCACCACAACAAAACAGCTAGTCCACCAGGTTTTCAAAAAATAGATAAACTCTAGAGTCATATAGAAGAACTTTTTCCTCGTACAGAATTGCTTTCTATCGATGCATTTGTCATGGAAAATTTTGGCTCTCTCCTTCCTCAATTGAGTGTTCTCATATGCCTACCTCCTTATCTCCTCTAGTTCATTTAAACTTAACCTCCACTCTTTACTAGCAGCGTTCAAATCATAATTGAGGGTCTTAATTTCCTACCAAATTTGATGCTTAAGCTCAACGGGTAAATGGCAAGGATGACCATAGATCACCCTATAAGGTGACATACTTAAGGGAGTCTTCAAAGCCGTCCGGTAGACCCACTAGGCATTAGTCAACTTATTCGTCTAGTCTTTTATATTTTGTAATGTAACCTTCTCTAAGATTTGCTGATTTGTTTATTAGACACTTTCGCTTAACCATTTATTTAAGGATGGCATCGAGTAGCAAGTTAGTGGATGATTGAACACCTTTTTAACAAGGTGGTAAAGGACTTATTGTCAAAATGGGTCACTTGGTCCATTATAATGGCACAAGGCATCCATAATAGGCAATCTCCCATAGGAATCCAATGATCACTCTAGTCTTATTTGTCCTTACCAGAATCGCCTTAACCCACTTAGACACATAATCAACACACATAAAGATATACTCTTTNCCAAATGAATTGAGAAATGACCCTATAAAATCAATCCCCCACACATCAAATATATCGACCATAATAATGGGGATAAGGGGTATCATGTCTTTCCTACCAAGTTTTCCTAATTTGTTGACAATACATGCAACGTTTACAATACTTATAGGCATCCTCAAATAGGATTGGCCAACAGAAACCACATTGGAGAATTTATGCAGTAGTTTTCCTTCCACTAAAGTGTCCCACACATGCATGGTCATGACAAAAGGATAGAACACTAATAATTTGGTCATTGGGCACATATCTCCTAAGGATTTGGTCTTGGAAATACTTAAACAAAAAGGGTCATCCTATAGGAAATACTTAACCAATGCAAGAAAGTGTGCCCTGTCATCCTTAGTCTACTCCCTAATCATTTCTCTCATACATAAATAGTCAACAATAATTGGCATACCATAGCTCCAATTTAGCCACAAAGAGTTGTTCATCTGAAAAGCATTTAAGAATGGGGATCTCACATGCATCATCAATCATAATACTGCAAAGATGGCCCGCTAGGGGATCTTTGGAACCCTTTCAATCTTTAAGTTCACAATTACACTCTTAAAGTACCATGATCTATCAAATGTGTCTAGGTTTCACTTTTGTTTTTCCTCAAAAATGTGTTTCAAAGTGACATGATTGGTGAAAACAACCACATGAGACCCTACGAAAGAGGGTTTAAATTTTTCAAATTCAAATATAACCACTAAAAACTCCTTCTCAATGGCATAGTTTACTTGTGCTTCATTCAAACTATAACTTGCATAGTAAATTACATAGGATTTCTTATCAGTTCTTGACCCAAAACTACCCCGACTGTATAATTAGATGCATCACGCATAAGTTTAAATTGTCTCTCCCAAATTAGAGGATGTAAGATGGGGGTGATGATCAATGCCTTCTTAAGCTTTCTAAATGCCACTTCACACTTATTGGAGATGTGAAGTGGCATGTCTTAACTAGAAGTGAGGACAAAGTCTTAGAAATATTGCAAAAGTCCTTAATAAATCTCTAGTTGAAACTAGCATGTTTGAGAAAAGAATGTATGTCTTCGACACAAATGGGGAGGGGAAGGTTTGCAATCAAATCCACCTTGGCTTTGTCTACTTCTATTCCCTCATTTGAAATGATTTAACGTAAAGCAATTCCTTTTTCACCATGAAATGATAGTTTTCCCAATTAAGGATCAAATGTTTATATTGACACCTTCTTAAGACTTTTTCACAACTAGTCAAACGATCATCAAAAGAGTTCTGTAAACAGAGAAGCCATCCATGAAAATTTCAAGACAATGCTCAACCAAATTAGAAAATTTTGATACTATACACCTTTAAAAGGTAGCCAGAGCATTGCATAGACTAAATGGCATCTTCCTAGAGGCATAAATACCACAAGGTCGTGTAAATATGGTCTTTTCTTGGTCTTCAAGGGCAATAAGAACTTAGGTTTAGCCAGAATAACAGTCAAGGAAGCAATTAAAAGCGTGCTCGGCTAACCTTTCCATCATTTGGTCTAAGAAGGATACCGGGAAATGTTCCTTTCTAGTGACATAGTTCAACTTCCAATAGTCAATGCATACACTTGACACGGCTTAGATTCTCTTGGGAATAAGCTCGTCCTTGTCGTTCTTAATCACAATGGTACCAGTCATTTTAGGAACAACTTGGACGAGACTTACGCACTCCCTATCTGAGATGGGGTAAATAATGTAATAATTTAACCACTTAAGAATTTTCTTCCTCAGTATTTGTTGCAAAGTAAGCTTCAACCTTCTTTGTCTATCACAGTAAGGCTTAGCATTGTCCTCAAGATGAATCCTATGTTGCACAGTGGTAGGACTAACACCTCTAATGTCTCTCAAGGTACATCCTAAAGCCTCTTTCTTTTCCTTAACAAGTCAAGCACTAGGGTTTCTTGATTCGAGTTTAAATCATTAGTAATTATCATAGGAAAAGACTCATTCATACCCAAGAATGGAGATTTGAGTGTATTTGGAAGGGGCTTCAATTCAAGAGATAAAGATGAAGGCACACTAGGTAGTGCCTCATGAGATGGATTGGATATGAGGGAGAAGAGATGGATACAAGAAGGAATAAATGTAACAAGTCATCACATTGGTCATCAAATGCAAATATATCATACTTGGACTCATATTCCATACAAAATGACTCATACACACATGATATTAATTCATCTTCATGATTAAATTTCAACTCTTCCAAAAAAAAGTCACCTATCCAGTTAAGGGTCGAGTGCTCGACGTCATCAAATCCCATAGGTTGCTTTTGGAAATAAAATACATTCAATTCCATTGTCATAAAGTTAACTTCATTTTTCCATCCCTAAAATTAATGAGTGAATTTGAAGTGTAAAGGAATGGCCGACTAAGGATTACCAGTATTTTATTTTTGAGGCTCACAACAACCTCGGTCTCTAGCACAATGAAGTTAACTAAAACCTCCTACCTTGATTACCACATCCTTAAACCATCCCTCTATGAAGCCTAGTAGATTGGTCAGTCAATTGAAGGACTATTTTAGTTGGTTTGAACGCCCCAGACCCCAACTTCTTATACACCATAAAGGGCAAAAGATCGACACTAGCACGAAGATCAAGCAGGGCCCTATGTATATTATGATTACTAATTACAGTTGAAATTGTAGGACATCCTGGGCCCATATCCTTGATGGGCACTTCATTAGAAATAATTAAACTCACATTAGACGCCAAGAAGGCTCTCTTGGGAATATTAGTGGCCCTCTTGGTGGTGCACGATTCCTTAAGAAAACGAGCACATGAAACATTTGTTAAATAACATCAAGGAGCGAAATGTTCATTTCCACTTGGAAGAAAGTCACCCTTATTTTATCAACATGAGAATGGGCCTTCATCCCCTTTAATTGGTTGGGAAAATAGGCAGTAGGCTAAGGAGCAATGGGGAAAGAACTTAGAATGACCCTAGAAAGAGTAGAGTCAATGGTATCTGAAGGCTCATTCCCTTTAGGGTCTCCCACAACCCTAGAAGCAAGAGGATTAGATGGAGAAGTAGACTCATCCTGAGGATCACAATTTAGAGAAGTAAGAAGAGAAAAAAAAATGGGAGAGAGGATACAACCACATCATGTTCAAGCACATGAGTGTCAACTTTCTTACCCAACCGTAAAGAGATAGTAGAATTCACTCTCCTCATGTCATTTGGATCAAAAGAAGAAAAAGAAGGTCCCCCTCTTGGGTTCACTTCGGGGTTCAATAGGAAAAGTCCTTCTCTCCCTACTTAACATGGCAAGTTAAGCAAATTGTTAACTCATAGTCTTCATCATCCTTTCATTAGACTCTTTTAGCTCTCCCAACATTCCCTCCAGATCATTCACTCTCTTGATCACTTTGTCAAATTCAATGTAACTAGGAGGGGGACAAGATTGAGCAATAATCGGTTCAAAAGGAGGCCTCTTTAGGGCATTGTATGCTCCATGAAATGATGGGCTTTGATAAGAGGATGATGAAATTTTTCCTTAGAAACCACCACCTTGAGATTATGCATTAAAGCATTTTGGATGATTTATGAAAACTTTAGGTGCTTAGCCCACCCAGGGTTGTACGTAAGAGAATAAGGGTCAAAATTCAACCTTTGAATGGCAGCATTCACCTATCCTTGATCTTGGCTTGTAGCCAATTCTTGAGAGAATATGAATAGACACTTACAGAATGATCAGGAGATTATCATTTGGGACATGCAACCATTTAGGTGGGAGGGGGAAATCATTCGATGTTTAGTACAAAATATACCCTTTAGCATGCTCTCTAAGGCGGTTAAATGGTTGTCAATGTATGTAGTATCTGCCACTGATGCATCCCTCCCTTTTGGCTATTAATCTAGGCACCTAGGCTCTTATCCCTCGTGATCTCTTATTGTAAGACTTTCACTAAATCTTTAAAAACTATCATGCTTTGGTCTTAATTTTATTTAAGAAACCACCTTGGCACATGGATTCCACTATGGTTTATATGACTTGTTTAAGGCCCTTACAAACTATTTGGCATACACGCCAACGTTCTAACCTGTGGTGGGATATTGAGCAAGCAAGAGTTTACATCTTTCCAAACATTTCCAAAAGGACTCTAGTTCAAGTTGGATAAAGTTTTTGATTTCATTCCTTAACCTAATAGGTTTACCATTAGGAAAATGTTTCCTTAAGAAAACCCTCATAAGCCAATCCCATATGATAACAGAGTTTACTAGGATGCTATTCATCCATTTTTTTGGCCAAATCTTTTAATGCTAAGGGAATGTAACTCTGCCTAAAAATGTCTTGTGGCACATTAGGTAATTGCATCATTGAGCACACTTCCGAAAATTCACTTGGAAATATGTAAGCATCACTGTTTCCAAAGAATTTAGGAAGCATAGTCATATATTATGGACTAAATGCAAATTACACATCTTCATCAAGCTCTAAGGCTCAAAAGCGAGAGGGATTAATGGACCTTGGGGGATAGAAGATTTAATCTAGACTAGAAGAAAGGGAGCTTGAGGTTGTTCCTCTGACATTGTTTCCAAATTGAGTGCTAGGGGATAGTTTATGTCAATGTGGGATTGTGAGATTTCAATACGAGCGAGTCTTCCACAACTAGGCAACCTTCTCCAAGCACTCATTCACCATTTTTCTAAAAAATTTTTGGTTTTTTCAATTAATTTGGACGTTTTTTCCTTAATGACACATAAAACGAAGGTTTACACAAAAATCAAGACCAAAACCAATGCGAATCCAATGCCAACATCCCGGACAACAGTGCCAATTTATTTATTTGTTTTTGCAATGAGAAAAATGAAATGTCATCCTTTGAGATGATGGTAGGTTAGCCAGGTTTTTTTCCCAATTGTTAGGAAGATTTTAGTATGTCTAACCTAGATTACTCTGAAATGCAAATCCGGACCAACCATGCAATAAATTTAACTTAATAAGTGAATCTACACTAAGACATATACTATATATATCACAAAACAAGGTAACAAGCATTTAATACGTATCAAATCAAATAGATGATCAATGGGGCTTGACTTGGCTCGCAACATGACATAGCCACCAACATTTCCGAATAATTCCTTAAGGATCACTCAAAAAGGGAAAACTAACCTAAAATAAACAACTAAGTAATCCAATCTAATAATAATCAATAAAAGTTTAGGGTTAACGTTCTCCCATTCAATAATCAATTATCATTAAACACTAGTCAAGCCCAACTTTAACTCTTATTGATGATCCTTGATTCCTTGAAGTGCCAAACTCTTAGCTAAAACAACGAATATGAGGAGTGACAAGAATATTTGAAATGAAGATGATTATATTTTGAGGAGTAGATTAAGGATTCAAATTCTTTAGGTTTGATTTAATAATCTCCCCACAACCCCAAAATCATCAAAGTCCAAGGTCTTGGGAGTCAGATTGAATGCGTAAAACCAGAGATTTGTGAGGAATTTATAGGAGAGAAAGTGAGATCAGATGTTACTAAAAGAAGAGTCGTAAGACAATGCTAGAACTAAATCAGAGATTAATTTTCATTAATGGAGTTCCAAAGTCTACAATAGCTCACTAGAGAGCAGAACTATTGTTTAAAGGATAAAATGCTAAAAAAAAGAGATCTTTCCCTTTTTGTTAGCCTAAAAGCATTGTTATACATAGCAGTTTCGTACTTTGGCACAGGTGTGCCACATGGCACAGCCTACTCGTCACAATTTTCTATGTGTAGGCAGCCCATACTATTTCCCTTACTTCTTCTTTTTTTCCTATTTACTAGCGCTGGCACTGTCTCAACTGCTTTTGGTACGCCTTGACTACTTTTTGGCATGTTCCTATCCTTCAAGCTTCAACATAGACCAAAAATTATTTCAATTTGAAACTTCTTCATTTCTAATTCTAGAAGACACAAAACATAATATGTCACTACATTAACAGTTATTTGCGAGCTAAAATCAAGCACAAGAGATGTCAAAACCACATAGTTTAGGAACCGAATAGACGCTCTACATATCCCTCTCTAAATTCTTCAATACAAAACTGTTCCATTTTCTTCCAAGCATTAGAATTGGTCAACAGCCTCCTATGAGGGTTCAAAGTGATGAGGAGCATGTCCTGGCCAATCCACACGTGGACCTCCCGCCTATGTTGTTGTGAGCCATTGATAGAAATGGTTTAAGCAATGGCTAGAGGTTGCGAAATGCTTGTAACAGCTTAAAAGCAAATTGAAAAGTGGAACTGTCAGATATTCTTTTGAGAAGTTTGAAAAGGATTGAAAATCTATAAAAGAAATTGAACCCTAAAGGGCTAAATTTATAGTAAGATTAGGGGAAAATGCATTATTAGATTGGAGAACAAAACTCAAAGACCATGAAATCCCTAAAAACAATACCACCCATCCTTACTGGCATTGGAAAGCCAATTAAAGGCAGAAAGAGACTCATTTAAGGTAGGTTTAAGCTGCCTTTGTAGATGCCAAAAAACTTTCTTAGGGAAAGGGGAACAAAATTCGCCAAAGATTTGGAATTTCAAAGTAAAAGATTTGAAATCCCCTTAAGAGAAATGTTTTCTAAAAAGATATTGATAAAAATCAATTGTTAAAACTTGGCTAAGTTCTTTAGGAACAAGATTAAATTAAGGAAAGCTAAACAAAACCACCCCTCAGAAAGTCCTTAAGGCCTAGATAACTTAAAGTTTAAGGCAAAGAATTCCTAAAGAGATAATGAGGCTAAGCTTAGCTACAATTTATGGCATGTTAAGTATGAAATCTAATATCCCTTAAGGGGTAAAATGATTTGAGTAGATAAAAGCCCTAAGATCTCTAAATGAACTTGCAAATGGTAAAGATCTTTTAATCTGAAAAGAAGGAGAATAATCTATATCTGAAAACATATGAAATCCACATTAAATTCCTCTAAGAGAACTGTTCCAAACCCCATTGTAACTAAGTCATGGCCAAACTTACGAGGTAGGTTAATAAGACTTTAATAAGCAATTTAAAACATATTATTTCCTAATTCCCTTCTCGAATCCTCTTAACTTGAGCTCCAAAGGTCCTTGAAGAGGGTAAGCCTTCTTCTTTCAAGTGTTATTTTATAGGAAATCCTTAGATTTTGGCATAAGTTTCTCTAGGTTCCCAACAAAATCCTCAAATTCTACTCTATGGTGAAACATGGTGAATTTTTGTATTGCAAGCATATGGTGTACTTACTACATGTAAATGTTACAAGTGTCATGACATATATTATCTTGGGTATTCAGAATTACTTTGTTATATAATATATAAAAATAGCAGACCCGGTAAAAACACAACTATTTGTACTTGCAACAATATGGTAGATAATTATTCCCTTTATTATGAATATAGCGAATAGTTCAGTCAAAAAATATTTCAATTAGAAAAATATCCATTTTTGTCTTAGAAAGAAAGTTAATATTAGATCCCTTCCATGGCATGCTAGACAAAGACTTCCTCCATGGCATAACTTAGTCATTCAATCATGAAATTGTCGTTAATCCATGCAGGAGTTTCTTATGAACTAGGTAAGAGAATCTTGTCGGCAAGCAAGCTAGAAATTCAAGTTATTGTTTTTTTCTCTCGTCTAACTTTCAACAATGTAGAACACATTATGGGAGATGTTGAAGGGGGCTAGTTATTATATTATATGCATGCTATCAAAATGAGTCATTATTTAATAAAAAAGGAAGAAAGAGAAATAATCCACGCCTTGAAAAAATTTATCGCACAATAATGTATTGATAAACATACAGTGCATTAAGTATAATTGGAGTAGATAAATTGTCCATGGACTTTGGGCCAAAATCCAACAAAATCTTAAAAGGATATAAGGATGATTTAGGTAGATGGCTTGCCCATGGGCATTGAGCCTAAGTCTAATAAAACCCAAATAGAAGAAACCGGATCAAATAAGCATGTCAGGGTTGAGCATTGGGCTAAGTCTATGAAGCAAGCTTAACCTAAACATAATCCAAAGTGCCTTAAGAATCACATATTTGTTCATGATTTTTTTTTTTTTGGGTGCAAAAGAGGCCCTTAATAAACATTATTAATTTTAAACAACATAGGGCCAAGCGACACAAACATTGTCTGCATACAAAATATCCCCTAGCTCTAAAGGAAGAGGTTAAAGAAAAATAATATCGAGCTATCTAATAATGGATGGATTAGTTACTCAGTTACCACTTGATTACATTCATGATAAGAATAGGAAATTCTGACTTCCTAGTCTGTTTTATTTATCAATTCATCACATTGGTTAAGAATCGATAGATGCTGTGTACACCATGTCATGTTTCCTTTTGACGCGCCGTCCACCATGCTTCTCCAAAAGCCACCCCTATCGTGGGAAATTTGCTTCAAATTATTAAAGCAACCTATATTCCGCCATTTCCATAAATACTACAAGTTGAGCAGGAACTTAGTCTACCAATTCAAAGTTATATCACTGTGTTTTATATTAGCCAACTCCTAATTATTGGTTTTGGTGTCAAGCATCCAATTCCTTATACTCCGACCAGCAAGGAACTACCATATAGTGGTCGCATCAGGCACTATCAAAGGATATGATCTATGTCCTCCACAGCACCATGGCACCACATACAACAGGCGTAAGAAGTCATAGCATGCTTGAATCAGTTGACATTAGTGAGTAGTTGCCATCCAGGACTAACCAGCAAAACGTCTGAAGTCTTTGGCACACTCTAATCTTATACATCCACCTCTACGAAGCATTCATGACTTCCTCAATACTGTTATGTATGATTGAGATGATAGATTTCATAAAGAATTTACTAGACGATTCGCCCGGCCCTTGCAATAGAAATTATCATTGAGGGCATGTTTGGTTGGAGGAAAAGGAATGGAACTTGATATCTTTAGGTATCAA
>NCQV01096980.1:2730-16362 GCA_002740545.1 Lophocereus schottii
CACCCGCACGTTTTCAGACCCACCATCGGGCACAAGAAGTCCTTTCATCACTAACCTAGCTAATGATCGAACTCTAACCTTGGATAATCATGTTAAGCACGTACCGGACATTTATTGTCGTCCACTAGCAGCCACTTGTCATAAAAGGAAAGAGCATGCCCTTTCATACTACAACATATGATTTGACAAAACAATGAAAACTTGAACTTATATTGAATTAAACTGACTTTAAAGGGGCTACATAAGAGAGAGAGAGAGAGAGAGAGAGAGAACTTAAAACTACATCTAGTCTACCCTAAAATCTACTTAAGATCTACTTAGTTATAGAGGAGGGAGAACAGGGTTTATGAAGGCGTCAACCAATGAGTTTCGCACGATCGTGCCACGTGGCATTGGCTGATTGTTCCAACTTGCTAAAACAAGAAAACAACATAGAAATTAGGGTGACACTGTTAGTGGCATTTTTTACATTGATTGCCTTTATCTTTCAGCCTTCTTCAGCTCGAGTGTCGAGCCTCTTTTCAACGTGTTTTGACTCCATCAATCTCAAAGTTATGACATTGTTCACCTTTATGTATTTCATACAAAAGAAATGCAATATAAATAGAAATCCAAAATTAGCCATTATTAAAGACTAAAGGCTAGGTGAGATATGGTGTAAAATGTCATATTTTAAGCCCAATTAGCTACAATTATACCAAATTGGGGAAGAACACACCTAAGACCTTGTTTGGAAGAATCATTTTAAATAGTAAAGTCCTCAATGCTAAAAGGATTAAGAGTGAGAATTAGTTCAGAAGTGGTATAATGTTTAAGTTTAGAAAAGGTTGACTCACACTTATTGGTCCAATCAAATTTTGGATTCCTTTTTCAAGAGATCTGTGGTTGGGTTTGGCTATGTAAGAGAACCCTCACTAAACTAATGGTAGTAACTAGCTA
Organism: Lophocereus schottii; assembly: GCA_002740545.1. Taxonomy (NCBI): domain Eukaryota; kingdom Viridiplantae; phylum Streptophyta; class Magnoliopsida; order Caryophyllales; family Cactaceae; genus Lophocereus; species Lophocereus schottii. The sequence continues at coordinate 3,670 of NCQV01096980.1, forward strand.
GACCCAAGAAGCTTCGAACTTCTGAAACATCAGTTCGCCAGGGCCAATTCGCTACTCTGTTGACTTTCTTTGGGTATACTTGAATACCCTCATTTGAAGTAACATGCCCTAAGAACGAAATCCTATCTAACCTAAATTTGCATTTCTTTAATTTTGCATTAAAGTTCTTTTGCCTTAAAGTCTACAACACCAACCTTAAATGTTTAGTATGCTCCTCTCGAGTTTTAGAGTAAACTAAGATATGAACAATGAACACAACAATGAATTAATCAAACATAAGGATCAAAGATACAGTTCATCTGATCCATGAAAACAGTTAAGTCATTAGTAGGGCTACAGGTCATAAAAACAAAGGAATCATATATATCCTTTCCTTAGAATTTTTATGGTTTCTTAGATGATATGATGAGTTTAGATTTAAACAAATTCCCTTTACTTTACCCCCTTTGGATCTGTAAGAACTATCCTATAGTCTGGGCAATCGATTTTTTCTTTATAGATAGTAAGCCAATCCATGCCTAAGGTCATATCAATATTAGCTAGATCAATTTGTATTAAATTAGTTGGAAATACAACACGACTTATGCTTATGGGGAAATCTTTGAAAAGGAGTGAACAGTGGTTCAAGGAACGACTTGCCCTATATGGATTGTGATGGAAAGGTCTGGCTGGGTATCATGAGGGATCAGATACGATAGTTTAACCAAGGAAGGAGAAATAAATGAATGCGAAGCACTAGAATCAAATAAAGCATAAACATGGTGGGAAAAGAGAGAAATAGTACTCGTAATAATTATATTTGTATCTTGCACTACTTGGGAATTAATAATATTACCCTTCTAGTGTTAGTTCCACTAGGGTTCACCCCTTCATTGTTGGTTGTCATTATAGTTCCAGTTAGGGTTGTTGTAACAATTGTTATTGTAGTTATAGTTGGTGCCTCTATCATCACTTCCATCGTTGCATGCCATCTTGCTGTGTGACTACCATTTAAAAATAGCTTAGGTGAAACAGAATCATACTAGCGCATGGAATCATTAAGCCCTTTTGATACAAGTCACCATTAACCAACTATAGTGCATCCACTGGACACCCCCACGGTCTTAACACTCAGTCTCGCCAATCTACATTAAATTTAATTACTCTCTTTTATTTTTTAAAGGGTAGTGTTTAGGATAAATATGTGCAAATTTTATACCTCACTCTACCAAGAATTAGCTCATGATACTTATTAGTGTTTCATTGGTTTTATAAGTAATAAAGATACTTGCTTAAATAGCATGGTCTAGGTGTAAAGCACGACAAGAGTGAAGCATGTTAGCCCGGGTCAACACTACAAGACAACATGGGAAAACCATGAGGCAAGCCTAGGTTAACCTGACACAAGAACTACTAGAAAAAGAAGGGAGAAGAGCAAGACAAAATTTGGCTTGGTCCCAACTTGCCAAGTTTCTAGAATTCAGCATAAGAATAGAGCAAGAACATAGGGACCGGAATAGGCAGGCCATGCTAGATTTCTGTCTTGCTCTTTTTCCTTCTTGTTTAGGTAATTTTTGTGTCGAGTTAAACTGAGTTAACTATAGTGGGCATCCCTGAATAATGATGAAGTAAGCCTAGGTTAACTCGACATAAAAACTACCAGAAAGATAAGGAAAAGAGCAAAACAGAAATTTGGCATGGCTTGCAGTTGCCAAAGCCCTCTTCTTGCTCTGTTCTTATGCTAAATTATAGAAACTTAGATGCTGGGCCTATGCCATGTGACACGACCATGCAAAGTTTGCAGATTCGACGTCTATATAGATTCCCCTACCCCATTTGTTTAATCAAGCTAGGTTTTGAAAAAAAATTTCAGATAGGCTTTTAGTTAGGTTTTAAGGTAGATTACTTCTTGTAGCCTCTCAATTACTCTTTCTAAGTTAATTAAAAATTTAATTTTTGTCGGTTGCATTCTCTCTCTACCTTCTTTTGAATTTAGCTTTGTTCTTCAAGTTTCTCCTTCTAAGTTCATGGTTTATTTTATTGCTCAAGTTCATACTTTGAATAGTGGATTTCAGTGTTAACCGTGCCTTATTGATTAGTAATCATGTTTTTCTTACTCTCTTTATGCCAATCTCTATCTCCCTTCTCTCAAATCCTCAAATTTCATCTCTTCTCTTCCCCTTTTGAATTAAGCTTAAAACTCATTTTCAAAGTTCAAGTTTTTGGTTCATTATGTGTTAGATTAGGAGTAATTAGAGAAGATTGGTTGAGAATATGATGAAACAAGCCACAAATCTCATGTCGTGGAGGTCTAACACCCATTGTTGGATTCCTAAGATTTTGAGGTATTCCCCTTTCTCTTTTTTCTTTTAGCCAGTAAATTTAATGTTTTCCTAATTAAATTAGATACTTTGCTAGTTTATGGTTAGTACAATGAAGTTTTGTGTTGATTGTATTAATTGTGCTTTATTTCAAATTAGTTTAATTAATTATGTTTATATTAAGATTAGTGAATAATTAGTTTCATTAATCATATTTAGTCACATTTATTACTTTCCTTAGGTTAGAATTAGGACTAGAATAACATGTGACTTAACTTCAACATCGTCTCAAAGGATAACAAAATTCCACCCTTTCTCCCCAAAACCTACCCACTATGTAGGGACCTAGGTTTGTCATCTGGTTAACATTATCTACACTTTGATGCCAATTGTAATAACCCAAATAAGTAGGTTCTTGAAACTATAAAATATAACATGGATGAAGGAAAACAAAGTATAATTAAATTGGGCCATCATGGCCAAACACCTACACCGAGTACAAGGTGATTGCAAATGGTTCTAATATGCTATGACAACTTGAAAGGTAGAAGAGAAGGTGAATAACTATGCAGTAAAAGAGCTAAAGTAATTCACAAGTTCAATGAAACAATGCTAGTCAAGGGACCAATTATGGACACTATAATGACCAAATTGATAAAACAAGTAGGATTTAGCCTAGCCTATGACGGTTTCCTCTTTCTACGATGCACACATCTTGCTACCTACATTTGAGGACAAATCAAATAAATTAACTGAGTGAAGAAAATACGCAGCACGTACAATCTAATCGATGAAAATAGCATTTGGGTCATTCAAAATAATTTAAAAATATTTTTGAATATTAGTTTAATCACACAATTCTAGTCATTAACTAAAATAATAATCCTCAATCTTTGTCTGGGATTCCCCTAACTTGCCACCCTTGATGCGCTTGCACCGGTGAGGCCTTCTGACATACGTCTTTCACTTGGCGAATTTCACAAAACTTAATTTGAAATTTTGTTAAACTTGGTATTATTCATAAAAGTAACTCAAAGTAAGCATGAAAACATATAACAATACTAAAGGGGTTGTCTATATATGTACCTCATTCAAGTTTATTCTATTATTCATGGTTCACAAGAAAATGGCTTTAATGGTTCGTAAGAGGTGGCTCAACTTTTATCCAAGGACGTTGTATAGGTAATCTTCAAGTAGATATGAACGTGGTTTGGAACAACTAAGATTTCTCAGTGGGTGCAACGCTGACATGCTGCCAAATAGTCTATGAACCAAAACAAATCAACTTAAAGATCAATTTTGTTATGCTCCCAAATGTTCACTTTGTCCCTCTCTAAAATAATCTACCAAGGCCAATTCAATTAAGTGCATCAAAACAAATTCAACATGAAAATGCTTAGAAAATGGTTTGGCATGCAAATAGAACAAATGAGGGCTTATAAAAATCTTGCAGTTGCTAATAAAGAAAGTCAAGGGTTCAAATAGAATGTAAAAGCCCATTAAAAATATAGTCACAAGGGATCGCAATGGGACAGGAAATCCCCGTCCCCACTGAGACCCTACCCTACATTAGGGAAAACTCTCCATCCCTAATGGGGATAGGGATGGGAATAGGGACAAAGACTCAATCCCTGAGCAGCGATGGAGAAAATTTTATCCCATCCCTGTCCCCACGTCTCTGCTCGGGGAAAGATCCCCATCCCCATCACCCAATCCCCATCCCCATCACCGAATCCCCATCCTAATCACCGAATCCCCATCCTAGGTTAGGGAAAAAAACCCTTTCGCCATCCACATTTACAATTAAAACTACATATGAACCCTAATGTGTGAATATAAAATTAAGGTCACACAGATAAATTTAGTTGAAAAACCCCTAGCTATAGGGACAAAAAGTTCCTCCTTTCCTTCTACTAGTTAGTCACTTAATCACTTCCTATCTCTTTCTTCCTACTTTCTCTAATCCCTCAGTCTGCTAGTCCTACTTTATGGTCCTTCTCTTAGTATTCCTCCCTATCGTCTCTGAGTTGAGTGTTCATTGCTCAAACCCGAAATGTCGAAACTTCCTAAATCAGATATAGGCATCTAGGTCTTGACCCCTGGTATGCATCTGTAAACCTTTAAATTTTTATTATTATTTGTGTTTATTGCTTAGCCTATATTTGAAAATTTTGGTACAGGCTTTAGTTTGTTAACCTTTTTTAGGATTCAATTAATTAATTAGCTTCCAACGTTAGTAGGATTCAATTGATTAATTAACTTGTAATATAGTTATCGCAAAGGATGAGATAAAAATGATGGGTCAAAATCCCCTTCGGCACCGTCGAGGATTGGATCCCCTCTGGGGACTGGGAAGGGGGAGTTTTTTCTCTATAATAGGAAATGGGACGAGGACAAGGAGCGGGGCTCTGAACGGGGGCAGGAACAGGCACAGGAAATATACAACCATTCTCAACCCACCCCATTTTCATCCCTAGTAGCCACTAAAAATCTGACAACTATAGAATAAATAAAAATAACTTAAGAACAGATCAAGTAACCATAGTTTCCAGCCAAATAGAGTAATAAAGCTAGGACTGCATACATACCAATTTGTACAAATCCCCCATCAAACCCCCAAAAAGAATAAGGTCACAACATGATACGGTAAAGGACGCCCAATAGCTCAAACAGTACTTTAATTTTCAACTTGAGGAAGCTAAGTGAGAGAGAAATTGGTCTTTGTCCGTACCTCAAAATGGAATTAGCGAATATTTTGAACCAACAACAATCTAAATTGATGGTGAAGGATCCAAAAGTTACAAGATTCACATGGAATGAAAAAAATTAAAGTTGAATAGTTTTAAGCGCACAATTTTGCAATTTGGTCCAATTAAGGGGAAGCGTAATACTTATGAGTAATTGGGTAAATTCAAAACATACCATGAATGACAATGAAGGCTTAAAAATGCAACTTGCTTTAGCTCTGAGCATACTTGGGCATAAAATGAAAGCAGACACCAACATCAACATCAATTTGTATAAACAAGATCAACCTAGTTCAGACCTAGCAAAATTGACCCGAGACCCGAAATCCGAACCAAACGACCCAGACCCATACCCGAATTGATACTCAAAACAGGATGAACTAATATGGACCCGAACACTCGAAGTAACCCAATTCATAACTGAACGAAACCTAAATTCTAGTATGAACTGAAATAACCAACACCCGAAATGACCCAACCCAATTCAAACCCGATCCACAGTGACCCGACCTGAAGTGATTGGAACATGGACAACTCAAACCCGAACCGCATCACACCCAATTTAAAAGCAATCCGATTCTTACTCGGCTTAATTTTACCCGAATAAAACCCAAACCCAAGTATACCCGACCCTAATATAACCCGAACCAAAGCATACTCATAACCTATCAACCCAAACTATTTCTAATTCCCTAAATTTCATTGCTAAGGCCTAGAAGAAAAGCTCCTATATCAATTTAGCACAAGTTATAATCTAACTAGTAACCATAGTGCATAATGTCATTAAAGTCTTTAACCAGTAGGTAAAATGTAATATTGTTGACGTATTTCAATTCGGTCTTGTAGTGAGTAGGAGACTGAAAGAGGGATAGGCAGTGACCGACGAGTAGAAGATTGATTGATTAAGGGAGGATTAGGACTTTAGGTAGCGAGAAACAAGGGACTTAAGCAAAATAACTATCATGGTCTCAACTGTCTAGTCTATCGTCAAGGGTTTTTAGTTTTCAATTTCACTTAAGTTTCGCTTCTTAAAATAATAAAATTCAAAAATTATTAGCAGTACCCTTTTTCTGGGTTCTAGACATTTAGAGGGAATACTAATTTTTTTAAACTCGATTAGTTGAGTTTACGTGGGAAAAGAAAAATAACTTAAGTGGGAATTTTTACAAATGAAATCAATTAAAAACTTAAGAGGAAAAAATAAAATAGTTAATAGTTTTAAATTTTTAATTTGATAGACATGTAGTAAATATATATAAGAGAAAAAAAATGTTAGAAATTAAGAAAAGATAAGCACAAGTAACGAACTATTAAACTAATTATGATCTAGCAATCAAATTTTACTATTTCATTCGTGTCATGACTTAATGTCATGCATGCTATGATTGCGATATCATTCTATGACTACTATCATGTAACAACCCTAGCCCCTAGGACCGCGAGCGTTATGTTCTTTTAACTTTCTATTTAAATTTCTGAGGTGAAACGGACAGAGTTTCCCCTAAAAATTGACCGTTTTAAGTCTAGAAGCCTTACAATAAACCCCTGCAATCAACGGAAGCGTATAATATTTTAAAATAACCTCAATGGCTACGCGTCGGAGTTCATAACTCAACGAGCAATTCGCTCGGAGTACTTAAACAACATAGTTCATTAATAAAGAAGAAATGAAAGATATAACTCGATGGTTCACACAACCGGAGTAATGGGGTTTACATCCCAAAACATAACTAACTTTGACCAAGAAAACATCTAACTAATTAGATGGTTGGCTCATACAGCCATACAGAGCGACCTTTATACCATATGCATTACATAAACTGGAATACTTGGTTTACATACGTTCACAAACTAAGAATACATTCTATAACATCATCAAGCAGCGAGACTACTTCACTATGGGCACACTCGACTCCCTTTAAGCAAAGGTAACTTCCATTTCAGTATAGCTGACTCAACTTCTTCCTGTCATAAAGAAAACCTGGGGAAAAGGGGGAAAAAGTAGTGGGATGAGCAACCACATGCTCAATTAGTGTCCCCCAACCCCCTTACAACCAAAACCGTTGCAAGCAATAATATCTTTAATGGTCACATATCACATATTCATACTTTACTATCATATTAGGCATTCATAAAACCCTTATGGAAGGATCACTAACTATAAACTTCATTTTAACCACTCAAACACATTTCTAGGTTCTTGAATGACTAAGTTTCTTTACTAATAAGCAATCAAACACATAAGCAAGCAATGAGGCTAAGCACGGAACTTTCTTTCACAGGTTATGTATATACATGTGAGTTATACCTTGCCTACCCAATGCACTTACAAGAGATGCTTAAACATAGGAAGTAGAGATTATCTAAGGAGTTTTCTGTCATAGAACGTGCACATTCAATTTCATATGCTTGATGCATTATAAGAGTATGGCCATATATTACTTGAAATCGCATCTAACTGTGCTTAGAAACCTTTTTCATTAGGCCTTCATAGAAATTTTCCTTTCTTTCATTGAAAACACTTTACTTAGCCTTTTAGGGCTCATAAAAACTCTTTTCTTAGTGATCTTGAGGCTCATAAAGCTCTTTTCTTAGCCTCTTTGAGGCTCTTATTCCTTAAAAGAATCTCTTTCGAATTGGTCCTATAATGACCCTTAAAAACTTTTTTTCTGAAATACTTAAAAAGGCGAAACACTAATAGCTTTTCTTATTCATTAGGAAAATACCCTTGGCGTAAGATCATCGTTTATTAAAAGAAACATACATAATGATTTGATCACATAAGTGAGGAGACTAAACTCTTAGAGGTACTTTGCTACTGCCATCCCGAGCCGGCCAAACTCGAGCAGCAACATACGCCTATCCGGACAAACATCATACTATGTTGAGACATAACTTACATACTGAGACTTCAGGCGGGATTCAAACCACCACCCCTGAGTCATTTTAACATAGCTTATGCTATGCCAGGTGGGATACTAGGCCACCATCCCTGACTCTCAGACTTAAGCTTAAAGTTTCTAGAGTAGCTCCTCAACATACACATAAACATAAACATAATTACTTACACATATGCCTCCTTATAGTTATTCATATATATGCTTATCAAGTAAAATAGCCCATAACCTACCATTAGTTATGGTTCTTTCATTTTTAACTTGGAAACCCTTTTAAAATCGTAATGAATTTGCTAACTCGCAATCCAAAACTCATTTGAAACTTAAAGTACTTAGCTAGCATATAACTCAAACTAAGTTTTGTAATAAAACTCCTTCAGTTGCCCTTTCAAAGATTACTAAGTTCGTAAATCATTCACATAGCATCATTTAACAATTTCAATAGGGAAGGGTTTCACTCATGGCACATTCATAACACTTCATAATCCAACTTAGCAGAATAAGCCACACATGGCCTCACAATCCACACGATTGCGGTAAATCACAACCCAGGTTCTCTCCTCACATAACAACTGACCATAGGAAACCTCGAACCACTCATAGTTCTACCTCAAACCATCCAACTACCATCTCGGTCTCAATTTCACAATCTAGTATTCTAACCCCTAGGTCATACTAAAAAGCGGTATGTAAACTTACCAATGCATAACTTACCGAGCAAGCAGATAAGATTCAGCATTGCGCTACAGCCAACAGTTATAACCATATATACATAAACATATATCCATATCGCATTAGCTTGAAACGAACGCTTAGCAAGCTGAATTAAACTTATAAGGCATAAAACTTGATTACATTCATGTATTACAATCAAGGGGTAAACATGCTCGTTTCAACATTCATAAATTATTTACAAGGCTACAAGCGTGATTTAACCAAATAGGCAGACATCGATTTGAGGTGTTCATTTATTATTTCGAAGTCACTGTTCAAGTATAAACTAACTAATCACACGAGTATCGATTCTAAGTATTCTCATTTCATTTCAAAGCTATTAATCGAGCATGAATTAACTAAGTGTACATGTGTCGATTCTAAACATTCACATTTCAATTCGAAGCTATTAAATGAGCATGAATTGACTAAGTGTACATGTATCGATTCTAAGCATTCATATTTCACTTCGAACTTACCAAACGAACATGAATTAACTAAGCATACATATATCGATCCCAAACATTCATATTTCACTTTGAAGTTATTAAACGAACATGAATCAACTAAGTGTACATGTATCGATTCTAAACGTTCACATTTCCTTCGAAGTTATTAAACGAACATAAATTAACTAAGTGTATATGTATCTAATCTAAAGAGGCATATTTCATTTCGAAGCTATTTTTCAGGCATGTATTAACTAAATATACTTAAGTCGATTCTAAACATGTATAATTCATTTCGAAGCCACCTTCCAAGCATGTATTAACTAAATATACTTGAATCGATTCTAAACATGCACAATTCATTTCAAAGCTACCTTTCAGACATGTGTTAACTAAATATACTTGTTTTAAATATACTTAAGTCGATTCTAAACATGTATAATTCATTTTGAAGCTACCTTTCAGGCATGTATTAATAAATATACTTGAATTGATTCTAAACATGCATAATTCATTTAGAAATACATTGATTTAAACTAAATTCAGCTAAAATAGAACATGCATAACCCCAATCGATCTGAATAATCCTAAAATCACATGCAACAAAACTTAAAGGCTAAAACAATTTTGAAACTACTAATACTTAAGAGGCGAGAAACACCCACCTGGACTCTAAGCTAAGGCTCGAATACAAGGCTACTGGCTCGACTTTAGGGCTTCAACAACTCCAATCCCCGGGCTCTTACTCATCAACGCACGAAGAGGCCCCATACCACGCCTAAACCCGCGCATTTCGAACCCTAATTTTGCCCAAACGCTCACTCACATATTGAACTCGTGGTGGGTACTTGGGGCTACGAAATTACTCACAATTTATAGAGGAATCGAAGTAACTAAGAGCTATTTGGCACGGTTATGCTTCGACTCGCATCTGGGCTTCAAATCGCCGCCCAAACCCACCAAAAATATGGTGGTCTTCTCTATCTTCACTCAAATTTCGCACCAGGGTTCGTTTGTTAGTGGGGAAGGTTGAATGAGGGGGATTTCGAGTTGGGTTGAGGCAAAATCGAGGGTTTTCGGACTCCCTTGGCCGTGCGTATGGTGGATAGCAGAGGAGGCAGAAGGAGATGCTGAGGGTAGAGAGAGAGATGTTGGGGTGGGGAGTGGGCCGCGTGAAGGAGGAGGGAAAAGGGGGGGTCCCATGATTTTACTAATATGCCCCTCCTCTCTTTCTTCTTATTTTTGTTCCGAGCTGCTTAGGAATCAGTACCGCTAGCTTAGTTCGTGGCCAAATTCTAAATTCATTAATCGATAACCTAACCATTCATTGATTATTCGTTCCCAAATATATCTAGGCCCGATTTAATAAATATCGAACTATATCTAAGGTCGACAACCTAATCGTATTCGGGTTCTCACTTGATTTAGTACTCGTTAATAATCTATATTAACGTATAATAACAATCATCGAAAGATTTTCAAAACAAATAATATTAATAATATTAAATAGCGACGAAAGCCTTCTTTTTAATAAAAGTATCGTTCACATAAGCACATCGATAATAATTTAACTCATGTAGTTGATAAAATACAATTTTACGTCGCAAAAAGGCAATACGATCAGCTTAACGCAAAATAGAGAACGCGGGCATCACATATCAAGAATGTTGCACTACTGATCTATGATTCTAAGTCATCTTCATATCATGTTTAGTTCTACATAATCATATTCAAGAATATATGTTTGCATATGATCTCATAATAATGTGATTCATTTGAATTTTGGAAAATTAATTCCAAGTCTTGAGTTTCAGATAACGAATATTCACAAACACATAAATGTAATGCTAATTGGCACATACTCATATGTTGTTGTTGCTTTTGAGTTTTGCCTCATTAGGCACATGTAGATCAAGTCGTTAATCTCACAAAGACAAATATTTGAATTTTGATATATGATCACTTATCAAACTATCAAAGAACATTGATTCGATTATTGAAAATGTTAACTTGAACCAATCTGTTTTTGTATATAACTCCAAATTTGACAAACCTGAAGCTATGAACCAATGCCGGGGTCAAAATAAAAATTTTATTATTTTCATTCTTTTTATGTCATTTTTCAAGGTATGTTTTGGTATTGGGTCTTACAAACGAGATTCACTGACTCACTATTTGCATTAGGTTGGCCTACTAATTTTGTCATCACATGGCCTTAATTGAGATACTGGAAAATTGACTTAACAACACATAATCCTTTAAGTAATTGCACGACGCATCTGATAGAGGATTAGGGATGGGTAGCATACTTGTATTTGTAAGTTACTAACTTTCTTAGTAAATTTATAACCAAGCCAATTTCCATAATATATATATATATATAAAATACAAATAAAAAGAAATATTTTAAATCTAAAACACAAACGTATAATCATTACTGTATGAATTAAAAGAGAAATATAGAATAAATGTCATGTCTAATTAAGCAGTTTTTATCTTTTAAATACAATTTAAGAGTAAAAATGGCTACATTGAAACTATACAATGATTCAAAATTTATTCGACTTGATTTATACCCAATCTGATATACAACCGACCCGATACTAATCCAAACATTAAATCAAATCCCACCTGACCCGAATTAGACTTGACCCACATCTGATCTGAACTGGGCTACTGTAGATAACCCGAAACAGACCTTACCTGAATTTCACCCGAACTGAACTCGTACCCGACACGAACATGGTTGACCCAAACCTGAACTTCACCCAAACCTAACTTGAACATAATTGACTCGATAGTGACCCATACCCGATTTGAATGACCCATTTGCTAGGTCTCACCTAGTTTATGGAAGAAAACAACAATAACAATAACAAACTCCTAATGTGGGTCCCACTTTCGCGGGGTCCGGGGAGATCCAGCTGTAAGCAACCCTACCCCTACCGGTATTCCTACCAATAGAGAGGTTGATTCCTAAAGACCCACAAAACAGTTTTTTGTAAAAACAGTTTAAGGAAAAACAGTTTTGGGGAGAAGGGTACGGGTAAGTAGAGCAGATAATCAAGAAGCGGAGACATACCTCAACAAACCCGGGGCGTCAGAAGCCAGCACAGCCTGGCCAAGCACGACCTGCAGACAAGCACACAAAAACCCGCCCCACCCCAACGCATCTACAGCCACCTACGGAGCGGACCCCGACAATCAGAGACTCTAGTCCTATCCCACCACAGTCTTCTACCCTGAGCCATGTCCTCCGTCAAACCAACAACTCTCAGATCTTCTCTAACCACTTCCTCTAGACTCTTCTTCGGTCTACCCCTCCCTCTCTTTCCATTGGGGGGACTATCATCTCGCACCTCCGCACTGGGGCGGCCACACTTCTCCTCTTAACGTGGCAGAACCATCTAAGCCTCGATTCCCTCATCTTCTCCTCTATGGTGTCAACTTCGGCTAAACTCATGATAACTACATTCCTAATGCCGTCCATCCTCATAAAACCACACATGCACCGGACCATTCTCATCTCAGCTACATTAACGTTTGGACCTGCATCATTTTTAGAGGCCAACACTCCGATCCATAA
>NCQV01096999.1:0-12564 GCA_002740545.1 Lophocereus schottii
ATATATAGCCCTAGGGAAGGCAAAAATGGAAACAGAAATTTGAAAAGGCGCTTGGAAAATTGTATGGAAAAGAGATTTAGAGACATTGGTTAACTTCTGTTGGATAGTAGATCTGGCTCTTTGGGGAATAGGTGTCCTGATTTTGATCCCAAGGAATTTGGTAAACTGATGGCTGCTTGTATTGTTAAACAGGTTGGTTCTTATGTGAACTTCCTAGACTGTAAAATTATGTTGCTGCTGACTGTTTTGCTAAAAAAGACTCTAAATAGTCTGGAGCCTATAAGTGACCTGTTATTTTGGTATACTTTTGAAAACAGTTATGCCTTAAGAGGCTGGAAAATGTAGAATTTCGTGTTTGGTAAATTATCTTTAGATTGAAATTTATACTGCAATTAAACAGGTTGGTGGGTAAAGGTTATTTTATACTTTTATAGAAACGGGTTAGGTTCAAATTAACCCATTTAAATGTTAAGAGGTTTGGGTTGAAATTTTTCAACCCATGTATCAAAAAAATTGGGTTCAAGTTCGGATGTTTTCAATCCGTTTAAATTTAATACGAAGACGAACCTGATCCAACACTACACATTACCCAGCTCTAAACTCGATAAGGTCAATTGCGCACACCTCATCAAAATGCAAGAAGCTCTTGTATTTGTAGGTGAACAGTTCCTGAATTTTGATTCTATATGTAATTAAGTATTTGCCAAAAGGAATATGCTGGAAGGTGGCTGCCTCTTTATTTTTCATGTTTGCAGTTGCACTTTTATGAATCCCCGCCAGCATGATGGACTTTTCATATAATTTTGGCATTTATTATTTAATGTAATTTAAAAACTAGCTTGTATAATCAAATATGGCTTCTGAATCTACAATTCTTGAATTTATCCTAGTAACTTCGTTCCATTGATAACAAAAGAAATGTCAATTGTCTCCTCTTCCTACTTTCAAATAACAAACGAACCAATATCATCACCCTGAAGAAAAAAAAAAAATCCTGCCTTTTTAAAGATATTTTTATCTTAAAGGTTTAAAGAAACAATCAAGAAAAATAAATATATAAAGATTTAGTCGAATTTGCTTACGATAGATTTATTTAGGTGATGAAGGCAAAGAGCCAATTATAAGGATGAGAACAATAAGGAAAAGGTAAAAAATGGGGGATGTAAACTCCCATTCTTTTAGCCAAAAAATATACTAATTAGTGCTCCACCAATTATCTAATGTGTTTTCTCATAAATTTTTTTATGTTACTACTTGTAAGGATTTTTGTTTTCAAAATTCATTAGGGTTATTTCTACTGCCTAGGAAATTGTTTTAGAGCAGCGTAAGCCCATAGAGTTAGCAACTTGGCACAAAACACAAACGACACAAGGAATCAATCATACTAGGAAGGGAGAGGGGGAGCAATGGAGCATTGTACAAAGTGGGTGTGAATTACCATTATTCACGTGAAATTTAGGGCTCCAAATGGATGAGCGAATAAATGCTTCATGAAGAATTCAATGGATCACTTTTCATAGCGAATAAATTGGGCATCGTCACAAACGTTAAAATTAACGACTAAAATTGAAGGAACTCAAAAAAACGAAGACCTTAAACTGAGTTCCCATGATAACTAGTAGCACTTGAAACGTGAAATCTTTAATCCATGAAAACTAGAAACTATTATCAAATTGTTCAATGCTGTCAGTATGCGGTTAGCTTTACCAAAAAGAAACATAAGAGGACAAAGTAAACTATGGATGTTGTATGGTGTTTTAAGTTCTTCAAGCAAAGCAAAAAAAAAAAAAAAACATTTACCGTCATGGATTAGATAGACTATGTTTAGCTTAAAAATTAAATACTCAAGTGAAATTTCAACCCAAAAATAGTTCACAATAGATAAAGTGATTTACTAGCTTATATATATTTAAAATTTCTTAAATCATTAATATAGGACATCTCACCTTTTCTATATCCAACATAAGGAAATTAAGATGTGCTCAAATTAGGTTTAGTCTCACAGGAAAAATCACATATTGTCTCAATATACACATTAATCTATCCTAATACCTAAGATCAAACATTGTGAATGCTGAAATGATCTAACCTTGGGTCTACCTTTCTCATTTTAACCCCTTTAATTGAAGGACACATCCTAAAGCTCAATGTGGTAGTTAAAATTGAAGATGTTTCATTAAAGTTGGTGAGGGCCAAATTGACATAAAGTCTAGAATTGATAAATTTCTTGTGGTAATGAGACGAGAGGAAACTGATTTTGCATTATTATTGCTAACAAAAGCAGTAAGATAATTGTAATACCCACTAGATAGCCACTTCTGCTCGCGGCCTCAAGAGTTCTTCTTCCTTATTAATATGCTTACAGGTAGACACAAAACCTTCCAGTTGCCCAGATTTGTTGAAGGGGTGGGGGACACCAGCGGTCTTTTGCAATTCTCGGTTGGAGGTGACGCGTGACTGGGCGCGTGGCGGCTTCGGTAGCGGAGGAGGCGCACAGGTAGCAGTTGGAAGCCAGGTTTCGTGGTTGTGGCATTTGGCCGGTGCCCGAGTGGCAAGTTAGACCTTTAGGCGGTGTGCAGGATTGCGGCCGGTGACTGCACGGCTGTGGACGAGCCGGTGAACATTGCCGTCAATACTCGGGCAAGGATTTCGGCCTTATGCTCAGTTTTGTATTGATAATTTCCAGCCCCTCACCTCAATTCATTATTCACAATTGGTATTGTAATTTCTTTTCATATTTTTGATCCCAAATTCTCATATTTTAAACTCCAAGATTTGAAATTTTGAATTTTCAAAACCGAAAATTTGTACAAATTGTTTCCCATTTTTTTGACCCCAAAATTTCAAGTTTAAATTTCCAACATTTAAAATTTGGAATTTTTAGATCTAAAAATTTGGAATTTTTAGATCTCATATAAGTTTTTTTTTCATACTGTAGATTCGGAAATTTCAAATTTAAATTCTAGAATTTTTGGATCTAAAAATTTGTATAAGTTTTTATAATTTTTGATCCCAAAACTTTAAAAATTAAATTTCAAAATTTAAAATTTGGAAATTTTGGATGTAAAAATTCATGCCATTGTTTTTCAAATTTTCGAGCACCAAATTTCAAATTTCAATTGTGGAATTTTGGACCTGTAAATTCGTTAATTGTTTTTCATATTTTCTATCCAAAAATTTTAAAATTTAAATTTCAAGATTAAAATTTGGAATTTTCAAATCTAAAAATTCATATAACTTTTTTTTTCAAATTTTTGATCCCAAAATTTCAAATTCTAAATATCAAGAGTTAAAAATTTGGAATTTTACTGAGAATCTATAAATCTAAAATGTCGAAATTTCAAATTTGAAATTTCAACATTTTAGATTTTTCTTTTCATTTTGGAAATTTCACAGTGATAGAAATTTGAAGGGGTTTGTCAAAATTTTGACGGAGATCTCCATCAACATAGCTCCGATCATAACCTTGAAATCATTTAAGTTCTGACGGACTAACTTTTCCGTCAAAATTTCTGCCAGAAGTGGTATGACAGACTGTCAGCCTGTCAAAATTTCCGTCACTGACAATTTTGATGGAATGTCAAGGCAGGTCAAAAATGTTCCGTCAGAAGTTCTAACGGGTCAGTCGAGAAGTTCATTTCGACCAGTGGTTTTTTGATGGATACAAAAGCCGTCAAAATTTTCATCAGTACATCAATTTTCTGTCAAAATTTGTCCATTTTTCAGTCAAAATTTTTATCAAATTCTCGTTTCGTATGAAAGCTTAAGATGGCGATGAAGAGTGGGAAACAAAAAAAGAAACATCAGCTGCCATACATAGTGATCACTAACCAACAGCTTGGAGAAACTACCAGGAACGGGGAGGGGAGAGAAGCTGAGGAGTGAGACACCTTCAAGGGTGGCTCTAGTCACTGGAGGTCACTTCGTCCTACTTTGGAGGGCGGAGCTCTAGGAGCCGAGTTCCCTTGACCATGGCAGTCGAGGGTTGGATGCAGTCCATTCTTCATTTTTGCTAAATGGAGACATGGGGAGCAGATTTGAGAGAGGAGAGGACCACCTTCACAATCTTCGTTGACAATATATCTAAACAAGTTGATAGGAGGAGGTTGAGAAGTCTTTTCCATAGCTTGAGTGAGTGGTTGATTGTTTCATCCCTACGAAGATAAGTAGGAATACTGGCAAGAGATATGGATGCATTAGATTCTCAGCGAAGGCAAAAGGGAAAATTGCCATCAATAAGATGAATGGTCAAGTTCTTAATGGGCTGAGGATATCTGTCAGCTGGACATAATTTCTGAAGAGACAACAAGCCAGTTCTTTAAGTAGATTTTCTTGGGGACAAGACCACGTTTTTAGAGTAGAAAATTAGTATCGAAGAAGAAGTCAAATGGATTTGGATTCTTGAAACTAACGGAGAACACAAAGACAAGGTAAAATTGAGCCATGGAACCGCAGACTTACGACTCCAGAAAGTACGATGTGAAACTAAGCATGATAATTTGGATTTGCCTAAGAGAACATTGGATTTCCAATCTGCTTATCCCAAGGAGACATCTTCATTTCCATTGGCAATAAACTTGGAAGCTAATGTCCAAATTCAAGTTTATGATATGCATTGTTATTAGGGATGAGCAATGGGTTGGGTACCCATTGGGTTAAGTGGGTCTCACCATTTAAAATAAGTAAATAAAGGGTTGGGTCAATAATAGACCGGGTCAAGTGAACCGACCCATTAAAGCATATTAACAGGTCGAGTTAGCCCATTAACGACTTGTTAGGGAGCAGTTAATATTTTTAACCTACTTATTACACTAATTCACATGTTGTAATTAGTTAAATTTATTACTAATACTTTATACGTAATAATAATTATTATACAAAGTTCTTTTGTGCAAGTTTGCTCTATTTTAGAACAGGCCAAAAGCAGGTCGCTCATAGCCCGCCCAACCCGACCCATTTATTTTCATAAAAGGCCGACCCGATCCAAATCGTTAGCAGGCCAATCATGATCCGACTTGAACCGACTATTGAGTTATATTCTTACCGTAAGTACACAGTGCCAATTGTAGTTAGCAATGGCAAGTACGAGTCGTATTTCACAAGGAACTTGGTTCTAGTCACTAGACTGAGTTCAACACTCAATTTAGGAAGAAACTGATTCGGGTTTATAAAATTGAATGCTATTAAATTATTTGATTCAATAACAACGAAGATCCTAGATTGGGGGTTCAACACACTATTATGCTCTTTGGGTTATGCACTGGATTATATGAACCTACCCATGTAGCCAACTGAAATGGAATGATTATACGTTGGAATACATCTATGGTACTTTCGAAGGTTTAGCTAAGCAATCCTAGTTATCTATTTTGATGAAACTGGAGTCAATAAAGCCACAGGATTGAGTAACCCATGATTTTCAATTGAAACCCTAACTATTCTCATGTTAAGGTGTCAATCGTTGACCAAGTACCTCTAAGTGAAGCATTCAACTCTCGCTGATCTCCTAAACCCTAATTAAGAACATGAATACATCATTCTCAAGCAATTCATCGAACACATGGCATACTAAGCGAGAATTCAAGCACAACTCGGTTTTGCATTCACATAATCCTAGAACATGATCCCAATTCTCATAATAGGGGTTAATCCCAATCTAAGATAACAGATTTAGGTTCTAAAACCACAAGACTCACAATCACAAATAAGGTACTGAAGAACATCATGAAAAATACAAACTTCAATGGAAATTGCAAGAGAGAGAAAAGAAAACGTACTTCAATCGATTGCAGCCATGAATTCACAACCCGAGTCATAATTAAAGCTCTCAAATTAAATCTAGATTAGTCTACGAAGTTTGGAAAAAAAAAAACCTATGAATCGGCCTCTAAGAAATCTCTCTAAGTTCCCACCAAAAACTCCCCTCTACTTCTTCGACAAAAGAATTAAGTCGCAAAGGCGGAAGCGTGGCACGACCGTGCCACTCGGCACGGGGTATTCGTGCAATATCTCTGGTCATGCTCGCTAAAGGTAAGGTCATAGCACAGATATGCCAGGTGGCATGGGTGCCCATGGTAAACCACTGGTTCCCTTGAAGCTTCAACTAACCATCTTCTTTGACTGGGAACTCATTGCCTTGGCATTCCTTTCTACCAACATCAGCAAATCTCTCATTTTCTCCGTGAAGCCTCCTGAAAATATGAAAAAACCATTACATGAGTATAATTTGAACTAAAGGCAGCCAATTTGACCATTTCTCATCAAGCTCAAACATGGAACAGTAGGAAAAAGGGTTAATGCAGGGCTACAATGATGTTAAGATAGAGGTTTATCAACTCCTCTATGCTTATCTCTTGCTTGTCTTAAGCAAGACTAACTCATGATTGCGCAGAAAAAGGCAGATGAACCTTTAAACGCACCTTCCTCAAAGAAGAGATAATAGGTAATTGATCGAAAGACCATGCATCAAATGTGGTCTTGTCAAGGTGTTCAAAAGATTTTTCAGAACAACATATAAACCACCATCCGTAAATCACCATACCTAGATGTAACACACCAAATAACCCAATATTAATTCACATAGTAGGAAAAGGTAACCCCCAATTCATGGTGAGTAAGCATGACCAGTAGGACCTTAATTTGGAATAAAGAGAAATACTCCTCTCAATGTATTTCGAATGTAGAGGTGAACTCAATACTCAAACTAATCATGCAAACTACCATATGGTTAACAAGGTTCTCTATTCTCCACCACTCATGCAAAATGCGAAGATGTCAATTATTAGAACTTTCGCTTCACACCTCTATTGAGAATACGATCAAACCCCACAAAAAACCATGCTAAAAGAGTTGGTTAAACTTATTGAATGAAACACCATGTCACACACTTATCAACAACTTGTCTTTTTTCGCTTTTCTTTTTTTCTCTTTTTAATTTTCCTTTTTAATTTTCTTTTTTTCTTTTTTTTCTTTATCTTTTTCCCAGAAGCAAAACCAAAAGTGTGAGTGACATGGGAAATGCAAACTCTTAACTCATACTCCTTCAAAATAAGCACCACAAATGAAGGGCACCCAAATAGATGGAACTAATCTCATAGCATACCCAACTAGATGTAGAAGTGTTGCATCCACTACAGTTTGGCTAAGGTATGAGGATTATGTATAGGCCAAAGGTATATTGAATACGGTGCAACAACAAATAGGGAAAAGGCTTAAAGGGTTAGTAAGGGGAATAACTCACATCGGTGGATCACTTTTAGGCTCATATGATTAAGCAGAACAAAGGGGGTCTCAATCATATTAACATAATGCACATGCCAAATGTGATCTCGAAGAGAAACATGCCAAGTTCAGGAGATGCATTCATGGATGAGTCACATAAGAAAGAAAATATGAGACTATATGCAAAGAATAGTCAATAGACTCAACATCTCACAGCAAAATCTACCACAGTCATTGCTACTATCTCAAAAATACCACATATTGAGGTCAATGATATCAAGCTACATAAATCTCAAGAATGAGTGGCACACAATAGAAGACAGAGCAATTACAGATGGTGATGTTAAACAGTTTCGGAAAATTTCACACCAAGACAAAGCACATCTCAACACACAATCTATTCAATCAATGAATCAGTACGCATTGCATAATCATCATAGGTGGGGTTTTCATAAACTTTTATTCCAATTTTTTTATTTTTTAAAAGCACTAAATCTAACACGGAAAATAGTAAAATACATAAAGGATAATGAAGAGAAGGGCAAGGATGGGTACCAGGAAAGCTTAAGAATGCCCAACTCAATCATTTCTCCTCTTGCGATGTAAAATATAACCTATATGTTCTAAACTATATGCTTTATTAAATGAAAACAAATGCAAAAACAACCGAATAAACTACATGAAGTGTTATCTATATGATGTAAATGTAAGAGTGTTGTTCAAATCCTACCCCATCATCCACGAATTCACCCAATGAGCTACAAGCTCTTATGCTTAAGACTTTCATTATCCTTAATGAAAGGACAAACAAAGTAGCAAGGGAAGAAAGACTCATAGGGAAAGAGAGAATTGGGGAAAGGGAGAAAAGAATGACATCTTTTTTTTTAATGAAAGAATGAAATACTTAGGTTGTCTCCCAAAAAGCGCTTATTTTAGGTCCTTAGCTTGACCTTTGCCTCAGATGGTAGACAAGTGTGACTAAGGAGGAGAACTAATGGAAAAATGAAGTGCTGTTGTAGTATCCACTACCTCCCTAGTGCGACAAAAAAGGCCACCAAGGCAAATTGGGATGGGTGAAGGAAGATCAGGAAAGGTTACAAAACTCATATGAGGTCACTCCATTTCCATTAAGCACCTTGATGCCAGGAATAGCTGTAGGAGGGGTGAAATGCATATTAACTGTAGGAGATGGTTGAATAGTAGGGCTTATAGATGCTGTGTGTGGAGGGAAACAAAAATCTACTATCTCCCCACACAACTGAAAAGATATGGTGCCCGCTAGCACATCAATCACCATCCTTGCAGTGGTGAGGAATGACCTCCCTAAAATGATAGGGCCCTAGGGGATGTCCTCTAGATCCAGCACCATGAAATTGCATGGGTTAAGAAGCTTACCCACCTTAACTGGAACATCTTCCAGAATACCTACAGGCCCGCTGATGGAGTGGTCTACTAGTTGTATGGTTAGGTTAGTGGGTGGTGCCAGGTTCATTAGCTTGAGCTTCTTCCACAGAGAAACAGGCAGTAGGCTTACACTAGCTCCTAGATCACAAAGAGCTTCCTTAACCTACAGATCCCTTACACAGCAGGGGAAGGAGAAACTACTAGGATCCTGCAGCTTAGAGAGTGTCTTGTTCTGTAGAACTGCACTGATCACCTCTAATAGGGACCTCTGTGATTGCTACAAGCTTGCCTTTCCAGTATAGAAGCTCTCTCAAAAGTCTCAAATATGGTGGTGCTTCTTTGAGAGCCTCCAGGAAAGGAGGATTGATGTAAATCCTCCTCATAAGATCCAGGAATCTCACAAATCTGAGCTCAGGCTTGGATAGCTTAGCCCATGCCACCCTCTGAGGGTAGGGTACAGGTGGCTGATATGGGTGGATTATAGGTGAACAAGGGATCATCTCATTTGAACCCAAACTCGCCAAATCCTCCCTCTCCTCTATTCCTGCATAAATAGGAACTGAAACAACCTCCTGAATAACCATCATGGGGCTCTCCACTAAACCTTCACTTACCGCAGAGATGGCATTGATGTGTCCTCTGGGGTTAGTCTCGGCTGGCCTGGTAGTTTCCTATGAGGTCTAGACAGACTACTAACTTGCTGAGCTATTTATGCAATCTGAGTGTCCATTACCCTCTGGTGTAAAGCTATAGCGTGAAACTTGGAGGTCANNTAATTTATAGACTCATTGAGGGTTTCAATAGTCTTAGTTTGGGTCTGAATGAAATGCATCATAAGATACTCTAAACTAGACTTTGGCTATGAAGGTAAGGGAGGTAGGTTGCATCGAGCTCTACACTAGAACCTAGGGGGATGCAAAACATTCTGAGGTTAAGGGTTAGGGTTCCTATAAGGGGAGTTAGATTAGCTCTTCCAGCCAGACTATGAGCATTAGGGTATGGATTGTTCTATAATGGTGGTGAGTTGAAAGCATGCATAGCGTTAGCATGCTTAATGGAAAGGGAACCATTGTAGCGCTTAATATGTGCCCTTGCACACCACAGGTCTCACAAATAGCGTAAACCCCAAACGATGGACCCGATGAAGAACAGCTTAAAGAAGGGGACGTACCAACTCTATCAAATCTCTATGGCGGTGCATCCACCCTTCTGCCCAGGAATGTCGCTGCATCTACCTCATACTTACCATTACCTCTCTTCGAGGTGGCTTCCTTACTGGACCTGTGATAGTTACTGGAAGCCATCTCTTCTAACAAATCCTTTGCCGCATCAATAGAATCCCACATTAGAGCACCTCCTGCTGCAGCATTAACAGAGATCTTCATGAACTGTTCTAGCTTATTATAGAATGTATAGACTAAAATCTAGTTAGGAACACCATGATGAAGGCGCTGACGCTGCAGGTCTTTAAATCTTTCTTATGCTTCATACAGGGATGCCCATCCCATTGAGCAAAGGAGGCGATATTCGGCCTTAGCTTCGCAGTCTTCCCTGATGGGAAATACTTGCTGAGGAAGGTCTTAAAGAGGGCTTCCCATGTAGTGAATGAGTTTGGCTCCTTATTCTGTAGAAAATTACTGGCTCTGTCCCTCAATGAGAATCGAAAGAGCCTCATTTGGATTGCATCGGCGGGTACCCCATTCAACTTAAAGGTGTCACACTTTGCAAGAAAGTTACGAAGGTGCATATTAGGGTTCTTAGAAGGGTGATCATCAAATAGGTCTTTCTCCTCTAAAGAGTTCAGGGCTGGTCGGAGTTCGAAATTATATGCCTTAATCGGTCGGCTCACTATGGATGATGTGATGGCTGGTGATTGCAACACAGCATAATGCCGCAACACCCTTTGATCGTGCCCTTCCATCTCTCCTTCTACTCTCTTCTTTCTTCTCACTTCTTTGCCTCACATTCGAGCAGTTCCTTTGATTTTAGGATTGAATAGAACAAGATTTTGACTCCCTTGGCTCCTCCTGTGCATGAAAAACAAATGCCACACGAAGCGTAAGCAGTGCCAAGTAAGAATAAAAGAGAGCAAGGTAAAAACAAAGAAAAGGAAAAAGCCCAAATCTAGATTGTTTTGGTCGCTTCTGATTCTAAAGCGAACAAGTTCCTCGGCAACGTTGCCAAAAACTTGTTGAGTTATATTCTAACCGCAAGTGCACGATGCCAATGGTAGTTAGCAATGGCAAGTATGGGTTGTATTCCATAACGAACTTGGTTCTAGTCACCAAACTGACTTCAACAATCAATTCAGGAAGAAACTAATTCAGGTTTATAAAACTAAATGCTATTAAATTGTTTAATTCATTAATAATGAAGATCTTAGATTCGCGGTTCACCACACTATTATACTCTTTGGGTTGTGCACTAGATCATATGAATCTATCCACGTAGTTGGCCGAAATGGAATGATTACAAGTTGGAATACATCTACGCCTACTTTCGAAGGTCATTAGATTGGCTAAACAATCCTAGCTATTTATTTTCATGAAACTAGAGTCAATAAAGCCCCATAATTCAGTAACCCATTCTTAATTGAAACCCTTACTATTCTTATGTTAAGGTGTCAATCACTCATAATGTACCTCTAAGTTGAGGATTCAACTCTCGTTGATCTTCTGAAGCCTAACTCAGGCAACCATGGGTTTGCATTCACATAATCCTAAGCGAGAATTCAAGCACAACCATGGCATACTAAGCAAGACTTCATTGAACACATGGCATACTAAGCGAGAATTCAAGAAATAAGGTACTAAACAGGGGTTTGCATTTACATCGAACACATCACTCGCAAAGTAACTCAGGCAATTCATCGGACACATGGCATACTAAGCACATAACCATGTGTTTGCATTCACATAATCCTAGAACATGATCCCAATTCACATAATAGGGGTTAATCCTAATCTAAGATAAGGGATTTAGCCTCTAAACATCACAAGAGTCACAATCACAAATAAGGTACTGAAGAACATAATGAAAGATACAAACTTCGATGGAAATTGCAAGAGAGAGAAAAGGAGATGTACTTCAATTGATAGCGATCAGGAATTCACAACCCGAATTGTAATTAAAGCTCTCACATTAAATCTAGACTAGTCCATGAAGTCTGTGAAAAAAGCTTAAGAATCACCCTCTAAGAAATCTCTCTAAATACCCACCAAAAACTCCCCTTCACTTCTTTGACAAAAGAATTAAGTCGTGAAAACGTGCTGAGTGTGCCACTCAGCACAGGGTGCCCATGCCATATATCTGGTCAGGCTTGCTAAAGGTATGGTCATGGCAGGGACGCGCCATGCAGCATGGGGTACTCATGCCAAATCACTGGTTCCCTTGAAGGTTTAAACAACCATCTTCTTTGATTGGGAACTCATTACCTTAGCTCTCCTTTCTACCGACATCAGCAAATCTCTCATTTTCTTAATGAAAACTCCTAAAAATACAACCCGACCCAGTCCATTAGCGTCAATTAGGGGACTAAAAAGATGTCAAGATACAGATTTATCACCGACCTACTTTGTAAATAGGCCAATCGCAACCCAACTCAATCCAGTCCATTGCCGACCACTAGTTACCCTCATCTTCCAGTCTGAAGATGATCTAGAGAACACTTTCTCAAGTATAAGACTGGATAGCAATTTGGTTTGAAAATGTGAGCAAATGGAGACTTGATGATGTATGTAGTGGAGAAGAGCGGGAGTCTGAGTTTTAGCACTCTCTGCTCAGGTTTGGCATGTCGAAAAGTTCTAAATTATAGCTTAAATGTGGGGACAATTTGTTTGTGTGGATCATAAAATTGAGAATGCGGTATCTTTTTACGAAGCCTTTTTATGTATTGATACTTTGTAGATGTCACTAACTGAGGAAGATGCGATTGTGGAA